>JAGDQP010022523.1:0-19110 GCA_022664845.1 Lepisma saccharinum
GACTACAGCATCAGATCAATGTTACAAACGACCTCGGTTCGATTCTCATCCAGATTAACGTTTTTATTCTTTTCTTTTTAAGAAATACAATAGTTTCTTCTTCCTTTGTCCTGTCAAAGCTATTTCAACCTTCATTCTTGTAAACTAGACTACTAGATTCACCCTTTTTAAAATATTTTTTGCTTGATTTGCTAAGCTTGTATGAAGTTGTCGTACTTGTCAACGGAAGCTTGATTTACTTTTGATTCAGGCCAAAATTCTCAGAAATCCATCATTTTCTGTGAATACCCATGCCTTTATTTTTAGTCATGTGATCCTTAAAAGTTCTAAATAATTGATGTGAACATAATTTTTCTGTTCTCTATATTTGAGATAAAAACGTTCTTATTAATAGTTTTCTGTATTTTCGTCAGGCATACACTAGTATAGAAAGTTTCCAGTCGATTGAACAATGGTGAGTGGGTGAAACAAATGATAACATTTCAACTAGACAGGTCGACAGGACGGCAGTGGCTAAAAGCTATAGCGCTCTCCTCTGGTGCTAGGGGTCGTTGGTTCGATCCCTGCTCATGCCATGTGGGCTTTGTGCTGGACAAACACCGTGTGCGTGGGTTTTCTCGAGGGACTACCGTTTCCTCCCAATTTCTTCATTCCACTAATTCCTCCCATCATTATCTATCCGGCCTGTGCCAAAATTGCCTAAAGGCTTTACAAATTATTCTTTTCTTAAAACAGACAGGTCAACATTCTTAGCTAACACAGCTTGTTGCTTGTCTCAGTATACACACTGACCGACAGATGGAAGCATGATAAACAATGGTTATACATGCATTTTGCAAGTCATGTTATTTTGGTACTTTAATGAATATGTAAAGAATATTGAAAATTTGAAAATTGTGGATTAATTAGGCTTGTAATTGAACTGATTTTGGAAAAGTACTCAATCGAAAATAAAATCTGCAATATTGCATTTCTATGCTTTGATCTCAACTCCATAGTGCTGTTACCGCCCATACAATTCATTTTATTATTATTATTATTATTATTATTATTATTATTGACCTCAACTATTCTCTGTGAACTTACTCTTCCTGTATCTTTGCGAAAAAAAAATGGAAATGATGGCCAACTTGCCCTGAACTATACCGTCACTCATTTATGTGATTTACAACAGTGCACCGTTTGTACATTTTAACACTATCTTTTCCACACTTGCACTACAGAAAATAGCTTTGTTAACGGTGTAGATCACCCCCTCCATCTTGGTATGACCTTTTCATTGATTCATATGGGAATTGTTTTACTGGTCTTATGTCTTTCAGAAGTAGAATATTCAAGTTCTGTTTTCACGAAATTTGCCTTTGTAGAGTTTTAACTCTTGTAGAGTTTTGGTTTGTGAAGTTTCTTCAAATATCTGAGAAAATGTATTATTAATAGTTTATCAAATAAATCACAATATGCCAAGGGGACATTATACTGTTCGTGTGTAAAATATTGCATCTCTATAAAACAGCATGAGTCAAAGAAAACATGACGAAATACTAGTCGAGAAAAAAAGTTAAAAATTACGCTTCTGAGAGACTTAAGACGAGTAAAAAAAATTCCCATGTAAATCAATGCAAAGGTCATACCAAGATGGCGGTGTTAATTCAACATTTCCCGGTGTACCAGGATGACTATCACTTTATTGTGCCAAATTAACAGAACAAACTATGTTGATTTCAGTGACTGAGAATAATAGATGTTTTGCCAATGTTGGTTCAACATAATGGAGGCTGTCATACTAGACACTATGTCAATATTAAATCAACGTTCACAACGCATCCATTCTATAGAATCATCGTAATGAACACTGTTTGTTGTGTTGATTTAACACAGAAAAGCTCCATGGTGAATCAACACTAGGACAAATTGCTTTGCGTGCACAAGTCGTTGAAGACTCTCACAGGATGTCGAAATCTTCGGTCGTTTCTGTGCTACTCCGTACTTTGAAAACAGAAAACGAGATACGGCTATGAGCAAAACGCCGGCGGTCCGCGAGTGGAGAAATTTTGGCCACTCTGTCGCCAATTCAGGCCTCAGTTGGCGGGTCGCATGCGGGTGCTGTCAGCGGCCTGACAGAGAAATGAAACGAACGTCACATGTGTGCCGCCATGGCGATAATTTGGCGACAGCAGTCGTATGGCCGCTGGCAAGCCGCCAGATAAATAGAACTATTATCGCATCTGTGCCGCTGTGGTTGTATTGTGGCGGCTACCGCCACATAGCCCATTTTTTAGTGACCCAAAAGTGACACCATTATTTCTTTGAGGCTATATTGTACACAGTGGTGATTCATATTCAGTTCGCCTTTTGCATTATCTGCACTATTGCATATTTCTTGGTGAGTAAAGAGTTTTCCACTGTCTGCAATGGGATTCGAACCCCCGACTGTCAGTGACGAAATTTTGAAGTGTGTTACTCTAACCGCCTAGCTATGCTGGTCAGCCAACTGGGTCATGTTTTTAGATTCCTTTTGTGTTACGAAGACAATTGAGAAGCTTCTTTCCAAAAGCTGCTATATCCATGTTACTTTTTTAAATTATTTTTCTGTATTTCATATAATATCCAAGTTCCTGATTCAATTTTGAAATAAATGTTATATTAAACCATTGATTTTAATTGGATAGAATGCTTTCTCGTTCTAACTGACAACAAAATCGAATCAGGAACTTGTATATTATATGAAATACAGCAAAAAAATAAATAAAAAAATGGATATATTATCTTTTGAAAACAAACTTCTCAGTTTCTGAAGTGAAGTAATCCATCCTGGCTTTGATCCGATATTGGGGTGACTTCTTGGATCATATGTTAGAAATTTATGTCAGGTCAAGATGAAATTTTTGCACTTGTATGTGGGTTAGGTTCGAATTGGGCATCGCGTGTAATGAAACCAAATGTTATCTGATTTTTAAGCTATATCAGTAAGCATTGTAAAATTTCAAATTGCGCATACATTACCTTACTTCTCCAACATGTTCTAGGATTTTCTAAAATGTAAAGAAATGCAAAAAAGGATCACAAGGGGAGGAACTTCTTAGAAGTGCCCAGAAAAAATAGTAATTAAAACAAGATATTAAAATAATTGGCGCCGACCGGAAATTGGATCGGCGAAGACGGATATACGACAATCGTGGTCGCGTAACAGCGGCGGTTATCCGCCGATGGATCTACGTCGGCTATCCGCCGGTGGATTTACGTCGGCTATCCGACCATTGCGGCTGCAGTAATAATGGCGGCTATCCACCAATGTCCGCTGATGGACATACGGAAGCTGTCCGCTCATATCAACTCCTTTCCCGACGGTGGCTATTTGCTACTAGTGCCCGAAAGTGGATATCAAACACAGACGCTGTCTGCCAGTGGTCCGACGGCGGATATCCGCCAATATCGGCTACTGTCTCAAAAGCGGTTATTCGCCAATATTTGACGGTAGACTGACAGCAGATATACGTCAATATCGGCTGCTGTAGCAAAAACGGCTATATGCTAATAGCCACCGATGGACCAACGGCGGACAGCTACCAATATCGGATCATCTTCTGACTGCAGATATCCGACATGTTGTAATGTTAGATAGCTTTGGTAAACCTATTATTAAGATTAGAATCAATCGCCCTTCTCCAACATCCATACAAAACACCTATCTATGGGCAATTGGCAAAACCATTTGTAAATATCTCTTGGGAAATGATTACCTGTTTCAAACTCCACGTATTATTTCCGTCATAGCGATGTATATTTTTAATTTTGAGAAAATGTAAAGAATAAAAATTCTTTATAAAAAAAATAAACACCACTAGTTGAAAAGAGTACTGGATATTCTCTATAATTGGTATTTCACCTGAAAACAAAGAATTTCTTACCTTTTGTCTTGGATTTGTAATATTAACCAACTTGGTTCTCAACCGGCGACTCTCCGCACCTCTGTGGGTCTCGGTACTCTCGATTAAGGTTCTAAAAACCTTCATATAATAAAAGAGAGATTCTAACGCTATTTTCTACTCTACTAGAATCAATAATAGACGTGGTTTTAAGTTGAAAAAGAATAGGGTTTATTTTGAATTCTCTTTCTCTCCTTTTTCTTTCGAATTGTGATCTAACAACAAAATATAATAAGTGTTTCCACAGAAATAGTTGTCAATATCACGGTAACGAAGAAACCGATTACTGCTACTAATACCACCCTTCAAAAGGATACGTACTTGCGTATAATAATATAAACAAAATACCAATCGGAACACTTCCTCGAGGTTTGCAAGCAACATCAACATAAGATAATAAAGCTGATAGTCAGAAAAATACTTACTCACTGAAAATAACTTGAGAAAAACTTTTGTAAACTTTATTTTTATATGGGCCAGTGTAGTAACTTTAGACTTCGGCCCGTCACGATTCGCCTTTAGCTGTTAAAATCCACACCCATGCCCCAGCCGGGACTCGAACCCAGGACCTTCGAGCCGATGGTCTACCGCCGCAGACCGCTCTGCCACCCGGCAGGCAACAATAACTTGAGTATTAGCATGTAATAGTTTATTCAGATATTGGGCAAAATAGCCACCCTTCCCCTATATGAAAAAAAAACTTGAAAATACACAAGCACGTTAGGTATCCGCGGAAACTTGCTGATATTTAGTCTCATTTTCAGCTTTAAAAATGGAACTACAAAACATTATGAAAATTGGGAAATATTGATATCAAAATTAAAGAACGCACAGGATATTCGAACGTGATATGAATGACACAACTCTTATCATAGTATCAATAAATACCTGTTTCACAAAGAGGTTGCCTCTCAGTTTTACCCAATTTATCATTTCCACTGAGAATTATATTCCACATTACTGGGAAACTCTCGTTAACCGTTTATGTTTCTAGGTTTGTTAGAACACTGCACACTGCACTTCGTGATTTTTCGATAATATGAACAAGAATGCTTTCTTGTTCCCTTTGATAATTTCGTAGCAAATAGTGAAGGAAAACAACTCATTGAAAATGGCAACCAAACCCATAAAATAATGCACTCAGTATTCTTTGTTTCACTAATGAACAAAACCACATTTAACTTCCATCAACACTTTAAGTAATTTCATTCTCACTCTTCGTATTTTCGTAGAACGATACTTCTGTCCTGTTTCAAACAATAAGCACATAATACAGAGTTCCGACCACTTTGAAGATAATCTGGCTTTCGTTATTCACACTTGTTAGTTTTACGAAAACGTATCTTTTACAATTTTCGACAGAGTTATTTCACCAAATCGCCAGCTTCCTTCCATAACAGTATTTTAAACCCATCTGAGGATCGCTCATGGCGGTTGGCGTATCCACGCCACCTTCGCGGGTTACATTTCAGACAACCAATTAGGAGAGAGTACAACATCCAATCACAACACAGTATTTGAAATACATTCAAATTTATGACGAGCTAAAACACACAGGTTTAATACATAGAAGCCGCCATATTTTGTCTACAAAAAAAATGGATGTTGCACACTACGATGTCGGCTGTCCGCCAGTGAAACGACTGCGAATATCCAACATATCGCTTGTTCGCTAATCTTCACCGACGGCCCGACGGCAAATTGTACATAGGAAAAGGGAATATATACGCGTCACTGCTTACTATACAAATTAGTATATATTTTGACACAATGCATTAAAATGCGTTTAAACACACAGAAAAACATGTAAAAGACCTTGAATGATTGATATATGCTGTAGCAATCAATTTGCAATGTTACTGTTATCACTGTTCATGGACTTGCCAGATACTGGGAGATATGATTAAATTCATTATATATATATATATATATATATATATATATATATATATTCAATCAACTTGTAAACATGTACTCACATAGCATGAAATATTTAATATACTTTTTGAAATCATTTCAGTTATTTCCGAAACAGTTTCTTTTCTCAAAAATGATTGATTTCTTCTTTTCTTTTTTCATATTAGTAAGACATTTTCTTTTATATATTAGCAAGACTTTTAACGTCAGCAGGTTATTTTTCTAAATGTTTCCATCAATGTTATATTTGTAAAATATAATTCATGATTTATTTTCCAGTATTGCTTCAAACTTTTGGTTTAATGTGTTTGAAAAAATAACAATACATGCACATATTTTACTAACAGGTATAATGACTCTTTCCATAAATCTATATTTAACACCATTAGACCATGTTGAAGTTTATCAACACAGAATTTCGATGTTCTATCTCACAAAGCTATTATAGTTGTTAGTACCTGGTAACACTGTAAACAAAGATGACAGTAACTTGACAATTGATTGATGCAGCATATATCAATAATTTCTGCTCTTTTTATTATATTTTTTTTGTATTTAAATTTATTGTAGTACATTGTGCTAACATATAAAATAATTTGTTCATCAAGTAATGAGACGTATATCTTCCCTTTGTCTTGTTTTCAGTCTTCAAACTTCTCAGTAATAAAGAAACGATAGAAGGTTGTCGCGGCTTTGAGGCAGTCCTTGTCAATTTGTGTCTGCACAAACATTTTGTCTGATGTGGACTCACCAGTAGACACCGAAAAATGTTGAAATAACAGCAACTTTTGTATATGTGTGTGTGTGTGTGGAATGAATTAAATTTCCATGTCTTCTCGTACAACTTCTTTACTTCCAAACTCTATTCGACTTCTTTAAGAAAAGGAAAATGGAAAGAATTAATTCTCAATCAAAAGCCAAATTGGATTACACAGCGTTGTTCTCTTTAATATTTTCGGATTATTAAGTAAATACTTTGATGTAACGAAGGTTTAGAATTCACTACGATTTTCTAAGATTTAGAATTCCTTTATACAAGTAATAGCTTAAGAGGATTCCAAATGAAAGAAGAAAAGTTATCCTTGGAAATATAGAACAGTGTAATTACTATAACTTTGTTAATATCAGGTGTATAATTAAAAGTTCTCCTTCTTTAGATTATCTTCAGTGTTGGGAGTCTGATTAAGCCTGAAAAAGCTTTTGTCTTACACGGAAGAGGCGGAAGCATACATTTGTACCGTTCGTTTTATTCATCCACTTTCAATTCTACTGACAAATCGGTTTTCTTTCTGCTAACACCAAAAGAGATGAAAGTATAGTGCGTTAAAATTCTGCATTCGTCCTATCCTATCCTAAGCGAGAGAAGGGGAAACTATATTGTAAGGCAATTAACGATCAATTAGAAGAGAATCTGATAGAATAGAAGGGCAGAATAACAAAAAGAATTAAGCTCTTTCCTTTAAAATTTGCGACGTTGTAATTTATAATGCTCTGTGAGTATTATCGGGTGGGATTAGCCCAAGCGGATGCTGTTCACTCTAGGAGAAATTCGAAAGCACCAATGAACTAATTGGACTTGTCACTCTTTGTTTCAAAAGTAAAGATAATGTAATGTTTGCTGATAATTCAGGAATAGCCCGTAACATGTAAACTTTTTCACGGTAATGAATTAGTTGAATCTTGTATGTTAAAACACTTTAAGACTTTTATTATTATTATTTAAGTAAATATACAGTGTGTCTTTTGAATAATGCCCCAAACTTTGGGAGGTGATTCTTCACATCAAAACAAGTTAAATTTGTATTTTATTTTAAGACCTTTAGGCATCTGAGGTTCAGGTCAGGATAGGGTAGGGAAGAACATGTTGGAGGTATATAGCCATGGCCTATTTTGTAGGTATCATACCAGCATTTGCCTGGAATGACTGAGTAAAGACCCTGGAAAATCAAACCAAGTAAAAAGTTCCTTTAAAGAAATTCAAAATTATACGTAGTTTCGGAGCTACATGAACTCAAAGCTACATCAATATCGTTACACATGACGTCATATCTCGAAGCATAATGACGTAAGTGGTGTCGGCTTAGCAATTCACCCTCGAAGTAGTACCCAATACATCTTAATAAGCAATGTTTATGGTTCAGGGAGTGGGACATATACAGGTTTCGCGACGTAAGAATTTTACTGTTAAAAATATAACTGGTTTAATAGGGCAAGCATAGAAATCCCTTCCAAGCTGCATTCATTAATTATAAACATAATATAAATGCATGTAATGGGTACTACTTCGAGTGCGTTTTGATAAGCCGACCCCTCTCACGGCATAACTTGTCAAGACGTCATTTGTGACGATGTGCCGTAAATTGGGCTCGTATAGCTCCGAAACTACACAGATTTTGGAATTTCTTTAAAGGCACTTTTTCCTACTTTCGGTGTAAATAATCAGCTCGCAAAGTGTACACCATTATTTCAGGAACACTCTGTATTGTTTCGAGGAAAGTGTTTCTAAAGCTGTATGAATCTTTTTCATAATACCTGAAGAAATTGTGACATTATTAATATCTGTTATTTATATAGTAACAGCAAGTTTGAGATGTGTTATGAAGTGAAAATTGTAAGGCAGTTTCTTTAGCGTACCAAAAAGAACTGTTCTCCTCTTTCAATACAGCTTTACGTATCTGTACAATACTTCCCTTAGCTAGCGCCTCAATCAAAGCAGAAGAAGAAAAAATAATTTCAGATTTGAGTTACCGTTCGTTTACTTTACGCTTACCTTGCCGTTTATCAATCTGGTGAGGCCATATAAACCTTGCTTTAGTATACTTTTACACTAAATGTGCTCTGTCTGTAAGACTAACTAGCGCATAAACGAAGGCAGGTACGGAGAAACTGACTTCAGATTTGAATCTAGTGACGGCATCGATTTACATGGTTATCTCCAAATTGGTGATGCTGCAGCCTTCGTTTATAGTACTTTTGTATTTTATGCACTGAGGCTGTAACCCGGACTAGCGATTTAACCATAAGAGGTATAGAAAGAAACTGACTTCAGATTTCATTTCAGCCATTTACTCGGCCGATTATAATCTGGTGATACCACAACCGTTACATAAGGTATTTTTGTACTATATGGACTTGCGTGAAGTTGGACAAATGTATACAGTACTTTTCCCTGCATGCAATATAATACGTTGTCATCGGGTGAACTTTAAGTTTATTTTTAGTATGAACCTGTGTGTGTTTGTTGTAAACTGATTATATTTGTGTTTCTTTAATATCTTTTGCGCGCTTTATTTTCTTAAACAAAATCAAAATAAAATACAATAACAACATTGGGAAGAAAACACCACATTTTGTACAATATGTTTTGTAAATCTCAAACTTTGGATCACTTATTTAATGAATGATATAATAACCTCTGCACACATTAAATTTAGTTAGGGCCTTTCGGAATCTACATCTCGGGTGGAGAAAAGGATAGGGAAAGCGTGCGAGATGTCCAGGACTTAAGTTAAAGGTACGCACTATATTTGGAAGAACGGAATTTCGCTCAATTTGAGCGGAATACTTCATCTTGCAAGAGCGGAAAGAGGGAGTGGATTTTCATTGGAGGAAAGATTAGAAATTTCATCTGAAAAAAAAAACAATACACCTATGCAAGTTCTTTTCAATTTAAACATAATCTTGTTTTAGATGAATTTTCATCGATTCAGATAACGTTTTCATCTTTTGAACATGAAACGACTCAATAGAATGTTGAAAATGTAGAAAGAAGCAAAACGGAGTAACTATTTATTCATAAGTAATAAGAAAGGAAAATAATGATGTTATGAATTTAAAAAGTTTAATAAACTCAACCTGAGTGGGATTTGAACCATCTACTTACTTGCCAACGATCTAACACCTCATCCACTAGGCTAGCCGGGCAAATGAGAGAAAACACTTTCGAAAGGGTCTCTCTCGTCTCGTCAGGTACTTCAGAACAACGTTTAAATGTATCTTGTATGTGTCTTACTCCTGACGTTCTCTGATAAGTTATTCTCGCTTAGCGAAGTTATCAGCTCTTTTGATGTCATTTTTAACTAAACAAGTTTAGCTTCACAGTAGAGGGCTTTCGATAACCTTCAAGGTAGAAAATGGCGGAAAACAAATTTTACAAGTACCCATCATGCATTGTGAACCACTCTAAAAAGATGAGAAATCTCATTTTCAAGTTTGAAGAATAAGTTACATCCATAAAGCGTCGGAATCACATATAAAAAGATCACATTTTCTATCGAAAGAGGGAGTGTTTCGTTGAAAACCACTCTTTTCCATTAAAATTCAATAATTTTCCATGAAATCACTGAAAAATTAATGAAAATGTCCTTTCTTTTGATTTAATGTGTATCATCCTGGCATTATGTAATATCTTAAAGAACCTCAATTAAAATAGTCAGCCACTGGTATCAAAACTAGAACTTCCTGAAAGCGAAATCAACATTCTATTAACTAAGCTACGGGTACTTGGTCACGAGTTTAGAAGAAGAGGAACAACACGATAAAAAGTACTTTTATTCTATATTTTACGTACTCATATTGAACTCCTCGAATTAAACATTTCTGTGCTCTTTAAATGTGAACCAACTGGTTTCTAGATGTTAGTTCATATATTAATGAGCAGCTCTGATAGCTTCGGAAAGATGAAAAAATGTCAGGAGCGGATAAAGAGCATAGATAGTCCCGCGATAGCCAGAGTTAACTGAGCTATGAAGCCACAGTGAAATTGTAACTTTTAAGGAGAAATAATTTGAAAAAATTCTATTCTAAAGTGAGTAAGTGTGATCTGTTCAAAATTCCACAAAAAAACACGATGATCTCTGATACTTGTTGTACTTAGATTTTTTGTAAGATATGTTCAAGAAATGTACAATAAAAAAGGAAAAAATGGATCTCATTCATTCTCACTATTGCGGACACTAAGTATCACAAATGTTCACTGCAACTGGTAAGAAAATTGCATAAGAGATCAAAGCTTCGTTCATTTGAGGTAATTTGTTCTAGAATGTAAAAGAAGTGAACATTGTTTGTCGTAACTGAACTTCGTTCTGCATAGAACAACCAACGTAAAAAAAATTCACATTGTCAGAGGAGCAGACAGGTGAATACAGGAAGGTTCAAATTTACTTTTGCAGAACAGATCAGTGTCCTTCAGAGCGAGTGTCGGCAACATTAACTGATGAATCCATTAACATTATAATTTTACCAGCACTTCACATTACCTGAATCTTTTTGTTGCAAAAACAAACCTTTTACATTATACTATAATACAAAATAATGGATGGAATTATAATAAATTTTCCTGTCTCAGCGATTGAGTATCACAAACTTAAATGCAGGTGGAATTTTCTTCATTTCATGTAGATTTTCTTTATTCGTTCCTTGCTACACAACGACGTCCACGATAAAAAAAAATAGAACTTTCGATCAATAAGACAAGAAAGTCTCTTCCGTTGTGAAATTCTCTGAAGATTTCAAGAGCTTACTAAAAGTTTGCTTTAAAAGGTCAGTTTCGAGCACTAGAGATGCAGAAGAGACCAAGTGAATGTCCCATTGGGTATTGGTGCTACGGAACAGGAACAAACTAGGTTGCATAGTGTTAAGCAAACAATGGCACTCTCCCCGAATGGCTGGATGTTTGCAGCAAACTTTAACATCTTGTAAAGTGTCCTTAGGCTTCTAAGTCTCCTCTGTGGAACTATAATTTTTAAAATCCATATACGTAGTACATTATTATATAGTTTTCTAATGTTTCACTTCAATTTTATCCATAATTAAAACTATGCATGCGCGCTATTAGTTGAAGTATACATGGGATCTGAGACATTCGCATGTAATATTCAATTATCTGAATTGTATCTGAAGATATTTCTATTAATCTTATGCAAGATATTTTGTGTTCACATGTAATGGTTGCTGAACTTGTGTTAGTTCTCGTCATACTGGTATTCCGTAAGATTTTTTAACTGTCTCCAAACTTTGACTATTCGTCAGGATCTAGTTCCGAATATCACTGTAAAAGTTTTTATATGTTGCGTTATCTCTCACAAATTAATTAGAATTAAATGAAAATAAAAAAAAATACATTTGGCTATCTATATTCTTTCTTCTTCATTCTAAGCAAATAACCCGCAACCTAATTGTACACTATGGTTCAAAACTTTTAGTATGATTCAAAATCTTAAAACGAAAAATAATTACCGTGTCTAGAGAGAAAAATATCGAAAGATTTATGGCCGACCTTTGTTCAATCTTGTGGATAAGAATAAAATAAAATTGTCAAGAATATAAAGTGGGATCGTTCAAGTTTTAAACAATCTTGCCAATAGAAAAGCATTTTAGTTTGGAACCACTACTCCTAAGCATTATTGCTAGTATTTCTACAGCGGTTGTTTGCAATTTCTGTAGATAATTCTACGTACCTGTTTTAGTGAAATTCAAGTCTAACACCATCTACGAAGTCTTTATAATGTTCTCTGCCTTCTACTTACAAGTTTGCAACGCAATTTAGAAAGACATTAGTAGTAATCTTAAATCGTATTTCTAAATTTTTAGCTACTATTGTGAAGGAACGAGTGTTTCTCATATTATTTTGGCTCTATCTTCACGGAAATTGATGTGATCAAAGCATGGAATGAAGCTGTTTCTAGGTATATGCGTCGTGCCTATTAATAGAATGTGTTATTAAAGCGTGGAATTATTTTTTTCTAGGTGCAAGCTTCGTGCCTATTAATGAGTGTGTGATTAAAGCGTGGGATGAATTTCTTTCCAGGTGTATGTGTCGCGCCTATTAATAGAGTGTGATTAAAGCCACGTGTAGTGTGTACAGTTGTATGCATGTGTCGTATATTGATATCGTGCTTCATTAAAGTTCCAAAGAGATTGCTGTGTCTAGTGATAGCGCACATGCAATTTAATCTGTAAAAGCCTAGCGCGAAGAAGTCATCTATCTCTGTTCTTGGCTGGTTGCCTTAGGTGGCGGCACCCTTTCTAGACTCCGTCAACCTCGCCAAAGCATTATCATGAACCCTTTTTTCGTCCACTCTTGTGTTCAAGTGGTCGGTGCAGCTACCAGGTCTACTGTTCTCGTGGTCGTTGCTAGTTCAAGCAGTTTGTACCTGAACGAGTGCAGTGAGTACAAACAACTGACTGTCGTGTTGCGTTCTCACTGCATGGGTGAAAGAACAGATTACAGATTGTTCCACGTGCTAGAACAAGGAAGTTTACACCTACCCGGTCGAGTGAGAGCTGTACTGGCTTGCACGAATATGCACTGCGACGTCACATTCGTTCACATCGTTTTGCACTCCTTATACTTCAGGTACAGACAGTGTAATACCACGCGAACAAACCCTTTGGGTAATACGTAGGGGGTCAGAAAGTTCTTGTTAGTAGACAGGTTGGACTTTTACATTTTCGGCTACACAAATAGTAAAATGAAAAACTCACGAGTACCATGAAGCGTTTTGAATTATTTTCTACTCCATATATCATTTTTTGGAAGTATATCAACGTTTATTTTTATGAATTATACAGGATTCTTCCGCCTTCATCCCCCTCAGATGGACATGTTCTTTTATCTGTTTATTGTTTGAGTACACGAGAGGTATGTTTTTACATTGTAACATACTTTTAATTCTGAACCTAATTATTCAAATTTTTCGTAGCACAAGTGAGCGCATGTTCCAAATGTTCATAATTCCAATTCGTGCTATATAATACGTATGTTTATGATTAATATAGTCTGGTTTACAATGTTATAGGTAACTTGCCAAAACATGTACGTGTGCACAATCAAATGCACTGAGGCTTGGCAAACAGATTGTCTACTCTATCTTTTAAATTTGCGCACAAACTTATTTACCGTGTAGTTCCACTAATAGAAATACTGCTACTTTTTCTACATCTACTGTTACTAGTGTTGCAGTGTAACTTGGAGTACCATTAGTCTTCTGCTTCTCTAACATGTCTTAAATCTTAAGCGTAATGCCCTCTGGCATCAGAACAAACGTGAATACAATCTGTTAATGCGTTGACATGTGATGCATAAATTAGAGTTGATTGAATTTAGTCGCCATAGAAATTGCAACCCAGGCGGCAACGTGGCGGTCTGCTGAGCGGTAATGGGGAGGTACGTGAATTCGAACTCCACATCCGACCATCCTGACTGAGATTTTCCATGATATCACTCAGTTTCACCAGGCAAATGCTGAGATGGTACCTTAAGAAAGGCCCTAGGCGATACCTTCCTCATACTAGCCCTACCCAATCCAGGCCTGAGTCAAAGATGCCAAAAGGCCATAAATAAGTTCAATTCAATGCAATGGAAATCGCAATCAAAATAAATTTTTAATATAGCTAAAACCTTGAAAATAATGCTCTGTATCATCACTTCAAATTTAGCTGGATTCGAGACTGCCGTTCTCTAATTTGCATGTTCATTGAATCTCTTTAGCATAGAAAGTGTAAGGGAACTAAAGATTTGGTATATCTGTAACCTTGATGATGGCTCCCTGCTTCTCTAATGGTTCTCTAATTTGAGCTTCCTTTGAGTCTCCTTAGCATAGAGAGTGTAGCGAAACTAAAAAGTTGGTGTGAATGAAATCTTGCTGATGACCCCGTCTATTATTATCCCACGTTACCTTTGACTCAGTTCAACTGTTCTCCCGGAATACCAGGAAAGTAATTAAGCCCCTCATAATCATAAAACCTATGTGATTCACTGACTATTCGTGAATAACTTACTAAAAAGATTAATTAAATGTTCTTACATAAATGTCATGTGATTCACAGCTCATAGTTTTGTTAGAGTTATTGTTGGGTATCACCTCAATTATTTGTTGGTCAATGCAACAGCTGTAAGGCCCCATTGTAAATAATCGGCTGTGCGGTTTATCTAGTAGATATTGAAGATTAAGGGGGAGTTGTCACAGGATTACAAATGGAGAGAAAGCGTTTCAACATAAAGTCCAGAATTATTCCGAGTATAAAATGGTTTCTGTTCCTATGAAAGGTTTTCTACTAGTTTAAAAATGTTCGTCGTATCTAAACACAATATCACACTCCACAGGTTAGTTTAAAGAATGGAAAATCTAGAGTAAAAAGCAAATTTAGGAAATGAAATGATACACAATATTCTTGAAAGTGAAAAAAAAAAAGAAATTGGTTTTTCAGGACGAAATTGCTATCTCCATTGTTTTATTTTGTTCTTTTTGTTCAGTCGATTCCTTCAACCTTAATTTCGCTGTCAGGTTTTGTAAAATCCCAAGCGTTAAGAGACTTCAAATTATAGTTGAAAATGCTGGCTTGTTTGCCCATTTCGTTTTATTGGTACTGGCTGTAAACGTCGAGAAATTCGAACTGAGTCGAAAAAGAAGGAGAATGATACAGTGAGATGGAATTGCTGGGAAAAATAAGAAAACAAATATGGAGGGAAAAAAAGGCAACGGAAAGAATATTCCCTTTTTGTCTGTGGTTTTTTCCTTTCCCTACCCCAACGTAAATTGAGTCTTCACTCTTCTCAACCTAATTTGACCGTTCTTGCATTTCTACGGAGAGTTTGTGTCTAATTTTGTTGGGAGTTCCCTAATCAGCCTCAATTACGAGAAATGTCCGCCAATTTCCTTCCTCTGTGCTCTCCTTCCCTCCCTCCCTCCCCCATTTCTCTCTCCTCTCTCTTTCAATGCGATGTGCGCGCTGACTATCGGCCATACATTGAACTAAAAGGATGTACGGACATCTATGTTCTGCTTGTCCTTAATCCCTAAAGAACGAGAGAGAAACGCAACGCGTGCGGAGAGAATCTGAAGCAACAAGTATCTTGAAGTTCGGTCAGAATTTCCATCTACACTTTTATTGTCTTATTATTATTTTTATTTTCTCTCTGAAAAACAAATAGAAAATCTTCGTACAGAAGTAAACAAATAAATGGCTAAAGTAAATTCCTACTTGTTAAATTGCAGTACATATGTCTGCTATACAAATCCAACGCAAATATAAAATATGAACATACTGAACCGCCATATTGAATTAGAATACCGATCACCTGATATCAATATTATACTATCGCATAGCCTCTTCCTATGATACATTAAGAATGTTTGTATACTTCGTTCCGATGTACCTATGTGATAATGTTATGGGTTAGACCTGCATGAATGGTACTCAGTTCTCACAAACTCACAATATCATCCAGCCTCATCCAGCATCCCCAATTCATCAACAGAACATCTTATCACCTCACTTTATTTTCAAAATCACGGTATCACTCTAGTTACTAACTACGCATGTCCAGCTCATCCAATACCACTTCCATTCTTTCAGTATACCCCTGGGATTAATATGAACATTTACAGTCCATCTGATTGTTAATGAATACAATTTACAAACCTTATAAACATCAACGGACTCATACAGTCACTACCCAAATCAAGTCGTCGCATCTCTCAAACCACTCCAGAAGTTATTCTATCTCTCAACCTAATAAATCGCAACCAGATCCACGTCCTAAATACTGTAGGCAGTTACCATGCACCTTTATACAATTGATCATGAAATCCCGCATTCAAGCTCAATCTAGCCCTTCACCCCCATAATTAACCAGCCGATGTAACCTCGCTAAGTGGAATGAGTATCACAACCACATCGACGACGCACTAGGACTGCGATCTCATGAAAGTTACGATAACAAGAAGAGAAATGCCACTCCTCGTCGGGACGATATCACTTACAAAATATCAAAGGATAACCATATCGCCTACTACAACTTCTCCCCGCCGCATTCAACATCGTTCTTATAAACAGGATTTATCCTAGGCAACTGGAAATCCTAAAAGACTCTCATGCTCTCTTAATCCCAACAAACCTCCTGACTCCGTTTGTTCACTTCGCCCGATCCAATAAATCCGAACGCTAAGAAAAGTTCTAGAATGCATATAAGTAAAACGACTTCTCCAGTATCTCCAAAAACATCAAGTAGGATTCAGACCAGGCTACAGTACCCAGGCCCAAATCTCCGGCTTTCAAACCGAAAACATGCCCACAAATCTTTCTGTTTAGTGCTCTTTGATTTAGAAAAAGTCTTCGACCTACTCCTGGACTAATCTGTAAACTACTCAACTTTCGATAACCTACTGTTTATGTTTGCTTCATCTACAACTTAGGGCGTTACAACACTATCGAGTTTGCTGATCAACTTGCTCGACGAGCATACCTTTGAGAAAGTTTGACAAATGTTTTGCTATTATACCGTCGAGCTTGCTGATCAGCTTTCTCGTTGAGCGTGTAAGCGTGGGCGCTATTACCCTGTCGAGCGAGCATTTTGATCAGGAAGCTCGACAGTGTAATAGTACACACCAATAGGCTCGACTATATTATCAACAACAATAGCTCATATCCAATATTCCTCAATTTCAGCCTACTCCAAGGATCAGGTCTTTCATCGATATTATACTTCCTCTTAAGCTCAGACTTACGTTCGTTGCCTTCTACCTTTCATATGTATCACTATACCGTCGACACCACATTTCTTACCACAATAAAAAACTTCAAGACATGAATAAACTATACAACCTTCAGCAATTAGTGTAACACCTCACCATAAAAGCCAGCATAACTAAAGCCATCTATCTACAATCCACAGACTGTTTTAATTTCAACGCAATCCAGCTCACCTCAATCTCAGCCTGCTCAAACTGTCATTAAACCCACTAACGCACCAAGTAATCATCTCACATGGACCCTTCACTTAAAATACATCACCGCTCAAGGGCCACGGTGGCTAAATGGTAGAGCGCTCACCTCTGGTGCTTGGGGTTGTTGGTTCGGTCCTTGCTCATATCATGTTGGCTTCGTAGTGTATGAAAACCGTGTGCGTGGATTTTCTCGGGGTTCCCGCGTTTCCTCTCACTTTCTTTATTCCATTAATTTATCTCATCATCATTCATCCGGCCTAAGCCAAAGTTGCCTAAAGGGCTTAAAATTAAATTCAAACATCATCACTCATGCATGCAATCTCGTCAATCTCCTTAAACGTCTTGCTTATACAAGTGTACATTATGGGCACTGAAACCCATCGTCATCCTAAATACGTACATTTCTCCGTCCTGTCCTCATATATGGCCATGTTGCATGGCTCTCCGGGTCTCAAATGTTTTACAATAAATTAAACATTCTTGAACATCATGCCTCCTGCATTGTTCACAGAATCAACTTAATTAGCTCCAGTGCAACCCTCTACGCTCGTGTCACCATTCAACACATACGCTTTCATTACGACAACGCTACATTATAAAATGACACGAAACACCTTCGATCTTCTACTGCTTCACACCATGCATCATGACGCTTCGTATAGCCTCTATCCTCGTCCTCTGATCAGTATACTATCCCTGTATTTTTACACAGTCAGGAATCTCGACCGCTGGTATCGAACCCTGGACTTTCCTGACAAGAAGCCAACGCTGTACCAACTGAGCTAAGGAACTGATCATGATGATGAAAATATGATACACCGTCCGAGCATCGACGACACTCGATCTAGTTATTGAGTTTATGAAAAACGTTTGTTTCAGTTAACATCGAATTCTCCTGTTGTTTACTGCGCATGCATTTTTCTTGTCGGTGAGTTTTTGCACAATAAAATCATTCAATAGATTACATATAAAAATTCTACGTATAATATCTAATGTGCCCTTCTATTATTCGATTAGAATAATGTGATTACTACAAATATCCGTTCTCTGTAACTGAGGTTCAAGTTTTAAGAAAGACGTACGAAGGGAAGGAAGTTTTAACTGAGTGAGTGTCCTGTCCGGAAATGACCTTTAATCCATTTTCCGGGAAAAGCTAAATTACCATCCACATAATTCATATTACGCTGCATTTTGCTCGCAGGAAATAACCTAATGATTGCATTAATCCATGTATTTACTGTATCTAGAGAAGTGGGAGAGGTGAGAGAGATTTCAGAAGAAAATTAAAAAAAAATGAAAAATACACGAACTGAATGAATAAAGCAGTATGGTTTCTATTTATGGTTACGTAACACAATTCATAAAGAAATGGCATATCATAAAATGAACAACTAGCGCGATCTCTAAATGTCATCTTCAGTTCTTTAGCTAAATGAAATTTCGACATAACATCTGAGCCTCTTTGGGTGAAGGTATCTCCTATTATAATTTGAGCGAAATCTGCAATTTAAATATTGGAATGAGGAGAATTTATGCCC
>JAGDQP010022523.1:19210-30306 GCA_022664845.1 Lepisma saccharinum
GCATAATTCAGCTGGTAGATGGCTTCGCATTCGGGTGGTTCTGGGTTCCATCATAGCAGTTTTTTCAGGGTTTTTCCTCAGACACACCAAGCTTATGCAGGGATGGTACCTTCGAAACTAGGTCCTGGTTCGTTTTTTTTTTTTTTTACATTCGCTCTCCATCTCCCGGTCCCTTTCCCCATCTCCCTTTTACATCCTCTCTCGGCCTTAATCATAGGTGCCTAATGAAATTGAAATGTATATTAGATCGAGACAGACTGAAAAGTGTGGTACATGCTTTTATTACGATATAGCCGAACTAAATAAATCATGTTTGTATTAGACCATGAAAAAGTGAAATCGGTTTAGGAGCGACTCCACGTGTCACGCACTGACATTTACAATACACTTTTCGACTATAATTGCCTTATAATTTCTCTTATAATTGCAACATAGGCGATTTCAGCACACCGTTGGATAGAGCAGACATTAAGGAATAGGCCTACACTCCAGGTGAAAGAACACGTAATCAATAAAAATACTATATATTATTTAATGTTAAAATTGTCGTCACGCACTGACATTTTTGCAACCCGCACTTACACTCTGACATACATTTCCCCCAAATTTTAGAATTTGTCTTGCATCAGTTATAAAAAATGATTGTACCGAGAAAGACTTGAACAAGAGTCAACTAATTGGTAGCTCCATGCCTTACCTACTTTTTTCAAATTATACAACAAATAGTGCATCCCTCTCTGCATAACCGCGACCACGCATTAGACGAACAAAGCCCATATATAACAATACAAAATCCAGCAGTGAATGAAACAATGGCCAGATGCAAATGTCCCACATTCAACGATTATAGCACTACACCTCAAGAACGCAAATCCCATGGTGCAATGAGAACACTGACAAGTGAGAAGCAACCTCTGCATGGCAAACAGCTGCAAACAAACACACTACACACCTCTACGAACTGTCATTCCACGCCCCACTCAATTTGCATTTAACATTCACATTACACTGACGCTTCGTCAACACCCGCCGCCTCTCAGATGTTACATCTTGAACACAACAATTGTCCATGTTCCGAAATAATTGTATGAATACGCATACAAATTACTAATTTTAAATGCAATAATTCAATCAAATTATTCATGCCTTGAGGAAAACACTATTACAGAAAAATGCTTATCCCTCACCCGACTCGAACCCACGACCCCACGATCCGCGCTCTACAACTTTTTAACTCCAAATTATTCCAAAGCAGAAAACGACAAATTACAGTAATACCATTTACAAAATATACATATTAGCTATTTAAATACCACGATACATTATATATAATATTTTGTTTTGTTTTTACATCTTATTTTACAAAAACCTCGCTATTTGGTCTACATTTAATATAGCTTTATAATATTCTGCGTATGTCCTCGGTCTGTCTTGTTCTTTTATATTGTAATATCTTAATAATAAAGTGATGTGGTATAAATTAACTTAAGTTATATCATATTCACATAATAATGTTTGCAAAGTGTTAGCCATGAGCCATTATTAGTACGGTGGTATTTGTTGGAAATTTAAGCTCCCGTGCGATTTGCTTGCCAAGTTGGATTTTTTGCGTAGACTTTAGGTATTTGGTGTGTAGAATCAGAAAGGTTGGGTGCCAATTATTTTGCTTTCGTTTTCATGTATTTTTTCAATATGGTGGCCAACATGGCGGACGCCAATTTCACATGGCCGGTACAGGCACATGTATGCATTTTTTAAAAAGAAACTCACTTCTTTTAAACCCACTCTTTCTTTATTTAATATCAATATATCTTTGAAAATACATATTGTACAATTTTTAGTGCTCTTTCGGTTGTTTCAATATTGATTTACAATTTCCGCAATATTATGTATTTTGCAGACATTCTTTCTGAGGAGTGGAATGAAATTGTGAATGAGAAATCATTATATCGCAAATAATGGCCAGATTTGCAATGGAAAAGAGCTATCATAAGACCATTATGCACATCTAATGATCGTTAGGAAACTGTATGTGTATGTTAAACACAATATAGACCTACATAGTCTATGGTCATATTACGGCCAGTCATTCGATGTTCGCAATTAATGCTCTATCAAAGTACATTTTGTTTCAAATATGCACAAGCATTAAATTTTGATTACTAGCTGCTGCTCCCAATAAACGCCCATATCATGTCCGTATAGTCCATATCTGTAGATAACAAATTAACGTCAACAGATGTCAGCAGTGTAACTTGGGACAGCAAGCTCACACGGTTGCTGTTACTTGGAACAACTTTGAAATTAGGAGAATTTTCACTACTATTGGTTTCCAATTGCTGTAAAGTGAGGTTCACATACATTATTTCTTACTACGATAATTAGCAGAGACAGTCAACCTTACCTAGGAAATTCATCTTTAATAACAGTACTCTTCAGTATAAGATGGAAACAATTGAAGAAAAATTATCGATGAAACTACCCGAGCTGATGACACACGGAACGACATACAGGACACGCAGGTAGCGTAACAAGGAGAGAGGGAAGGCAGAAGCACAGAACTAGAGTTGATCCCACCCAGAAGCCCCTCGAAGCCAAACTATAAGTTGAGATGTAATTTGGAGGAATAATTTAGGATAGACGGACTATGCATATTCTCTTCATACATGATAGCTTGTTAGACAGGTCCTTCAAAGAGCAAGCAGATGGTGCTATTATCTCAATTTAGCAAACAATGGACAAAAAGCCGTGCATTTGCTGTGGTTTTCAGTTTGGATCAATTGACTAATAGGCCTCTAACTGCATACTCGAAAATTTTGTGTGTTGTTGTTCTAACCTCGGTATTGTTCTAAAATTTAACACAAGACAAATTCGTTAAATTAACACAGGCGTTCATTACTGTATTGCCTGTAGTCTCCTTTATTATGAAACCGAAGGGAAATTTAATACATGGCAAATTGGTTAAATTAACACAGCGTTTGTTACTGTATTACCTGTAGTCTCCATTACTATGAAACAGAAGGAAAAACTTCAAATAATTTATAGTTAAAAACCAAATGCTTGGTACACTTCGATTTTAAAAAATGCGACAGCAAACGCCGTGCAACTAGGCCACCCAAATAGCACATTCTTATCCCATAATCGTGTCAGGTAAACAGACCCCCTATTTCTCCTTCCTTCGTCTCGCCCATACTAAAATCAACAAACATCATGAGCACATTTTTGTTTTTTTTCAAAATAGGCATATATTAGTATCGATAAAATCAAAGAATAAAACCGATACACAAGTTCATAAGATAAGATAAAATTAATTGTATGGGCGGTAACAGCACTATGGCTTACGCCCGACACAAGTTCATGGAAGGAGAAATTTAAGCACACACACAATGAAAATTGAAACCGATGGATGTCTGTTCGACAGAGGCAGAGAAATGAGAGAGAGAGAAAAGCGGAGATGAGAAGAAGAAGAAGAAGAAGAAGAAGAAGAAGAACAGAGAGAATACAGACAAAATATGGAATTTAAACGTAGTAAAAAAAGAACCTAACGTTATAAAGTTCAGTTTCCATAAATCTAACAGCGAGATAGAACTGACTTTTGGATTTTATATTTTCTCAGTGTTATTCGAATATATAGAGGATGTTTCAAAAATTCATTAAGTCACTTTCAAAATGAAGACCAAATTTGGTGCTCAGTTAAATACCCATGATTTTCAGTAAAACTGCAGAGTTTTGAGATACATCTAGAATAATATTTAAAGTGTAACACACATGCTTTGTTTGCGCGTGGTTCGGTTGCAAATTCTGTGGGGCTTATTGAACGTGCTGGTTTGCAATACATTTTAATCAGGGATTCAGCCAGGATTTTCAGATTGGGGTGTAAAGTGAAAATTGGAAGGGTGTAAGTAGTTTTGTAATGTTTCTATCAACTTTTAACGGCATAAAAGTTAAAGTTCGGGGTAATCTCGAGGATTTGGGTTCGACAGACCTACAGAGGCCGGGGGCTGGCGGATTCACTGATTGTAACAAATCCAGTAGATACGCTAGGCCATACCTTTTATTCGAGACTGGTAACGCAAATTGAACATAAAATGAAAATGAATGAATATTTTTTCTGGTTAATTTCTATCAGAAAGAGCCAAGATTACATATCCAAACTGTATCAAAATGGAAAGTTACAAATGCTCGAAAGCAACATTAGCATGTTCCTAATAGGCATGGTAGACCTTACATGTTCCACATTTCAAACGTGAAAAAAAAGAACACATTTAATAGTATATTGATAAATTATAGGATGGAAATGAATTTCATGCCAAACTAATATAATAAGTTATTCTCTTGAAATAGAAAACAAAGGACCACTTTCTACTCATATCGTTAAATTTATCTATTCTGAACATGTAACTCTATATATTGCGAATATAACGTTCTAATAATTACAACACTAATGAAAAAGTGTTTATAACAATTTGCCCAGATGGAATGAACACGGCCGCGCTGAAACGGGTCACTGGCTGTCGGGGGGATCCGTATCAGGTTTTGGACTGTGTCATCGGGATTAAGATTCGAACCCCTTCTGATCCGGTGATTCGAATTAGATCTGATAACCCGGAGGACGAAGGAGAGATTTAAATTATTTCATTGCGTTTGAACATTGTTTGTTACAGGGGTTACCAGGACCGGAGATGTTACTGGAACACGCACAATAGGAGAGAGTGTGTGTAACATAAGATAAATAATAAGCATGAATAGAGAGAGAGAAGAAGAAGAAGAGAAAGAAGCAGCGAAGACAGGATAACAATACATCAAGAAAGAGAGGAAGAGAGAAAGACCAATGAAAAACATGAAATCTACCTTATCATTATGCTAAAGAACACACACTGTTTACTCGGATTCTGAGCAGTGATGCTTCATAAGTTCTCCAACCCGGAGATGAATCTTTGAATATTTCAGTCTATGCGAAAAGATACTGGCTGGTGGGGAATGGAATCTAGGTTTTCCAATTGGAAGTCTAGCACGATAGCGATATTCTACATGTGTCTCTACCCAAAACGTGCTTAACAAATCCTATAGTTTTTCTTTCTAAGAAAAATAAAACTGGAAACTTCAGATCAATGACGTATTCTTAACTGTCCTAGTAATCCCTCGAGAGTTGATTTGAACTTTTTCAACCAACATTTGTAAATCATTTTCCTCTGTATAATGACTCAGAAATTTGATTTCACAGTTTGAAAGATTCTCCGATTTGTATAATACGTTATGATTAGATTCTTCACGGTCGCTTTGTAAAAATAATTGGCTTGAACAGGGTTTGATCCTATTTTGTTTTGCTTGAGTACTGAAAAGTCCAGCACGTTTCCTATACTCCATCTTACCAACAAAGAATAGAAGCCATGAATTACTAAGAGCTAAGCTTTCGAAATAACCAACTTCGTCCTGTAAGTTGTTTAAACCAAAGTGCACACTAAAATTACTTTATTCAATTCGTTCCCATTAATGTCCGAAATAACAAAAATCCAGGAAAAATGAAGGAAAGAAACAGGTTATGCTGTTTTTTTGGCTCCGTGGAAGTTCCAAGGCACGCTTATAGGAATAACTATTATTATTATTATTATTATTATTATTATTATTATTATTGAAGTGAAACGTCCGATAACTGACGGTTTTATATTCCGAGTAGAACAGCATTGAATATTATGGAAGGAAATTCTGTCAATAGTGTGCTATATGAAAAAGAACACTGACAGCTTGATAATGTTGTATTTTAGAATAAAAACCTCTCTATAGCGGACGTCTGTAAAACTTTGTGCATAAAATAGTTTTTCAGATGTGAGTAATTTTCCTATCAGGAAGACAAATGAAGACTTTATTTCCAGCCTATCCTCCAATATAATTATTGAACATCATCAGTAACAATATTGTTTCAAAGTACCTAAATGAACTCATGAGTTACTAAGCATGACACTAGTTTCTGGTAAAGTGGGCTCCAAACAACTCTGTTCAATAAACCCCACGAACTTGAACCTATGATTAATGAACTTTTCTTAACTGTCCAGTATTTGTTTATTGAAGTCCAATATCTGTAGTATGGTGGCCCAGTATATGTAGTTATAGTCTCAAATAACAAATATTATTTTGGCATTATACAGAAAATTTAAAATCCACGTCAATTGATGTTTTACTTTTTAATTTCCAGGAAAATATTCTACCTTCACTGCTAAGATGTCATATCAACGAACAATAATATCACTATGTTTCTATGCTTGACACGCCACGTACATATACTTTACACAGCTCCAATCTCGCGAATCATTCTTAGTAGATGAGGCCAGTATCCCATTTTCTCTTCCGATTCCAGGACAAAGACAGTGCGTGTATACATAAAGTTGAATTTAAATTGAATTTTGAAATTAGTTTTAAGGCTTTGTAGACAACTTTGGCTCAAGACGGATGAATGAAGATGGGATTAATTGATGGAATGAAGAAAGTGGGAGTAAATGGAAGAACCCCGAGAAAACGCACGCACATGCATGGGCGGATTTATGGGGGCATTGCTCCCCAATCATTTCTGAATGACTTTAAATGTTTCGTTCTAAATGATAGCTTTGAAAAAATTGTTATCTATAAAATAAATTGTATTGGCCGCCCCCCAGGGTCTCTTTACTAAATCCGCCCATGTGAACACGGTGTTTGTTTACCACAAAAAGCGCACATTACATGAGCAGGGATCGATCCAACGTATACATAAAAGTCGGGAGCTATACTATACATGGTTTTGTCGAATAAGCTTGTGTATAGCAAAAAACTTTGGTAAACTTTAGTTTTATATGGGCCAGTCTAGTAACTTTGGATTTCGGCCAGTCACAATTCGTCTTTAGCTGTTAAAATCCACACTCATTCCCCTGCCAGGACTGGAACCCGTGACCTTCGAGCCGATGGTCTACCACCGCAGACCGCTCGGCCACCCGGCCGGCGCTTGTGTATAACGTTACACAAAATATTTACTTACTTCTTGGTGCGCGTAAACATGGGTTCAAGTCCGTGGAGGACTATTGAACAGAGTGGTTCGGAACAGACTTTAGCCGAAACTATACGTCCCGTCGTTAGGAGCTCAGTTGTTCGTTTAGTCGTTCGTAGCAAGTATTATTGATAATGTTTAGGAACAGTTTTTGTCTTAGCGTACTGTCTTTATTTTCTTCTTCATTATATAAATATTTGCAAATAAATTCAACCACAATTTGTCTTAGTTTGAAAGTAAACACCATTTACAATATTTCGACGAATATTTAACGAAACTAGAGAACGTTAATACAGAACGAAAATTTAACGTTCCGACGTCGCTGGAAAAAATAAAAAAATGTTGGAAGATATGGGGCTTCGATCCCATACTCATGAGCATCAAAACTACAATAACCAAGAGCCTAAAAGACTTCGGCCATGAGGACTACGATGGACAATATTCAATGTAAGCAAGTTTTATACCGTTAACATTATAGGACGTTTATGTATTTTTTTTTCTTTTCTTATTCCACAGAAGTTAAAAATGTGAAGATAATTTTGATGCTAGGCGATTTCAGTCAGTAAGTTCGTTCCGAAATATTTACAAAAAGCTACACTGTCGTGTAATATAGACATATGATGACGAAATTCAATCTTAATGTACTTGCTGGAGTAGGAAACTTTACGGTTGTAGACTCGAATCTTCCTGCAAGTGATGACTTTTCATACTTGCAATATAAACTGTTAAAAAGTTAAAAGGGCCTAGCAGGATAAGATGGTGAAAAGTGCCTTGGAAGGATTCGTGATAAAAAATACTACCATATTCAGCATCAAAAACGATGGCTCTGCACCAAATTTAAGCTCAAAAGATGCTAACCTTAAAATAAATTTAAGTGTGCGTTTTGGTAATTTAGCGATATCTCGGTCCGATTTGCACCTACGATGACCTTCTTGTTTAAAATTGATTTTTTTAAACCTCTACTAGATAGTAATTGTTTCTTCTATATTGGCGCCAAATTCACAAAATTTGAAAATTAAATTTAAAAAAACTAAGACAACAGTTGGCTCGAAAAGAATATATGTTATATATTCTTAATGATTGGCAAGGGGGCACGGTGCGTCCAAAGAGAGGGGACGCAGTCTCCGGTTAGCGATGGGCATACGCAAAAGTGCTGTTAACATTCTCTTTCATCTGTTATTTGGTACATGTAACATTCATTTTATCCTTTATCTTATCCCAATCTCTGTGCAGTTCATTTGCACCGTCGAGACAGTAGTAATTAAAAAAACTGTAGACATTATTTTCATAAACAGTTCGTACTAAAAAGTAAAAAAAAAAGTTCATGCATGATTAAAAGGAAACTCATTGTGTGCGCAAATTGAAGAATTACTTTTACGCCACTGCTCATCTTCCCTTCGGACGCACCGTGCCCCCTTTACACACCTCGCTCGGTGTACGTCCAGACACATAATAGCTTGCAGTAGTAATCAGATATTTATATACATCCTAGCAATTATTAAATAACAAATATGAACATATAAAAATATTTTTTGAAAGAAAAAAAGGTGTTGTCCCAGGCGGGACTCGAGGATCTTTCACTCAACAAGCCGACGCCTTAACCAGTCGTCCACAAATGCGACCTGGCAAATTTCGTTTACGAACTTGTATACACAGTGCATGTGTTACATAAGAAGCCCGGTCATGTGTATTCTTTTTTGCTATCATCTACCACTTTAAAATCTGAAAAAAAAAATCGTGGTTATAGAACCACTAAAAATCCATAAAATATATTTTTTCGAGCCAACGTCTTACTTTTTTTAAATTAAATTTTCAAATTGTTTAATCTCCCTAAATCTTTGAATTTTCCACCAACATAAATGAAATAATTACCATCGTGTAAAGGTTGAAACAATCTTCAATTTAAAAAAGATAGTCATCGTATGTGCAAATCCGACCGAGATATCGCTAAACTATCAAAAATAACACTTCAATTTAAGGTTAGGTTACTACCTTTTGGGCTAAAATTTGGTTGAGAGCCACCGTTTTTTATTATAAATATGGTAGAATGTTTTTATCACGATTCCTTCCAAGGGACTTTTCACCAACTTTTCCTGCTAAGCCCCTTGCGTTGCTTTCAACTTGTCGTATTGCACGAAGTGTAAACTTCTTATTGAAGTTATAACTTCTCCATTTACTAATTACAATTTTTTGGTGATTTTAACTTGGTTCAGTCTTGTTTACGTTAAAATAAAAGACAATAAATGATCGTATCTTAATGTGACAATACTTACCCAAAACCGGATTTATTTATTTCACAATTCGACATGACAAAAAGGACATGCATACGCATATGTTTATTTATAACACAATACATACAGACAAAATGTAACACACATATTCAATGTTACATTTTCCTCGTATTTGAACTTAGTAATTCATGACTTCTGTGTTTAGGTGGCAAGATGGAGTAGGAAAAACGTGCTGGACTTTTCACTTCTAAAACAAAACAACATAGGTTCAAACTCTGTTCAAACCAAAGTTTTTTACTAAGCAATCGTTAAGAATCTAAAAAACTTCTCATACGAAACGGAGAATCCTTCAAACTGTGGACTCAAATACCTGAGTCACTATAGAGAGAAAGACAATTTACGAATGTTGGTTGGAGAAGTCCAAATAAACCCTCTGGGAGTAACCAGGAATGTTAAGAACACTTCATTAATCTGAAATGTCCACTTTTCATGTTATAATTCTTAGAAAGAAACACTATACTGTTTGTAAAGCACGTTTTGGGTAGAGACACCTGTAGAGTATCGCTATCGTTCTAGACTTCCAATTGGAAAATTTCGGTTCGATTCCCCACCAGCGAGAATCTTTTCGCATAAACTGAAATATTCAAAGATCATCTCCGGATTGGAGAATTTACGAAGCGCCAGTGGTCAGAATCCAAGTAAACAGTGTGTGTTCTTTAGCATAATGATAAGGTAGCTTTCATGTCTTTCATTGGTCTCTCTCTCTTCCTCTCTTACTTGATGTATTGTTATCGTGTCTTCGCTGCTTGTTTCTCTTCTACTTCTTCTCTCCCTCTATTCATGCTTATTATTTATCTTATGTTACACACACTCTCTCCTATTGTGCGTGTTCCAGAGCCAAATCAGGGCCACTTTGGATGAGCTGGTGACAGGGCCTGACCCAAATATAAGTGATCCGGTAACCCGATTTATCCGGTCTGGAAAATGTATTTAACTGGGAATTTCGGCGGCGTATTTTTCGTGTTCTCGGGGTAACATCTCCGGTCCTGGTAACCCCTGTAACAAACAATGTTCAAACGCAATGAGATTATTAAAATATCTCCTTCAACCTCCGGGTTGTCATATATAATTCGAATTACCGGGTCAGGAAAGGTTCGAATCCTAAACCCGATGACACAGTCCAAAACCTGATACGCATCCCCCTACAGCCGGTGTCCCGTTTCAACTCTGCCGTGTTCATTCCATCCGTGCGAATTGTTAGAAACACTTTTTCATTAGTGTTGTAATTATTAGAACGTTATATTCGCAATTGGTGGGATATAGAGTTGCATGTTCAGAATAGATAAATTTTACGATATGAGTAGAAAATGGTGCTTCTTTTTCTATTTCAAGAGAATAACTAACTAACTAACTAACTCTATGGCTTATGGAACTCGCAAGTTCATCGCCGCAGTAACAAACGTTCGCCATTGGATTCTATCCTGGGTAGTATCAAGCCAGTTTTCATCACGAACACCTACTTCTCGAAGATCTCTTCTAATATTGTCCTCCCAACGACGTCTCGGTCTTCCCAATGGCCTCTTTCCATCGGGACTTCCAACCAGGATAGAATATAATCTTCGTTTTTCCCCCATCCGAGCTACATGCCCTGCCCATCTTAGTCGTCTCGATTTCATTATTTTTACAACATCTGGTGAATCGTACAGTCCGTGGAGTTCTTCATTATGCAGTCTCCTCCACTCTCCAGTCATCTCGTCCCGTTTCGGACCATATATCTTTCTCAAAACCTTATTTTAAAATACACGTAATTTATGTTCATCTGCTAAGGTCGTACTCCAACTTTCGCAACA
>JAGDQP010022524.1:0-16541 GCA_022664845.1 Lepisma saccharinum
TAAAAAGTCAACGCCAGGGTTTGAACACGGGATCTGTGGATCAGTTTCCCGACGCCTTGACCACAAGACCAAACTGCAGTTGCCGGGTTGAGCGCTTCTCGCTGTTACTTACAGTTCAGGCTACGCGAGAGTGGGCTATTCGTACCGGAAGTGTTTCAAATATGGCTGCTAAGCCGTGCAGGTAGGAAAAAAAAATCTTGCCGGTTTAACCGCGTCACTTCGACCACCATGCGTACACACAGATAAGTGGAGGCAATTGGTCCATAGTTTTCCCCACTTATGTAGAAGGGGCTTTAATCCTAATTTTCGTTCATAGACGTTACAAAAGAGGGACATCTCTGCAAATTTGGGCAATACTCTCTAAAGGCATGCGTCAAAACTTTTCTTCATAGCTAATGTCCTGACAGGCTGCTTTTGTCATTCGATCATTTAAGAGTTAAGACTGAACATTCTAATGTCTAATAAAGGAATAGCTCACGAAATCTATCTTTTATATGTAGCTAGAAGATATCCAAAACACTTTCTCCTTGTATGTTCTATAGACGTATCCATCCAAAGAAGACATTTCTTAGATAGCAGCATTGAATGAATTCAAACTCGTGAAGTCATCTGCAACACCAGCTACGCATAATCCATTAAGTACGGTCCTTGAATGCTTGAGAAACTGCTAGTAGCAACTTGACGTCCAAGAGTATCCGAAACACGTATTTTATAACTTTTAGACCACAGAACAGAAAAATTGCAAGTTTCAACTAATTTGCAGCAAGTACGAAGTGTCTCCTCTCCATGTAAAATATGAAAAGGGAAAAATTCTGGCAGATCCTCTTCGAGCAAATACCCCAACTTAAATATTAGTGATTTTGATTTAACTTTTTCAATTTATACTACCGAATATGCCTTACTTTCAACATATATCACTTTCAAGTTTTATAGCTGATCCATAGCTAAACCCATAAATTGGTCCTAGTTGATGTTTAAAATAGAACGTCGAAAGTTGGGTCAATGCCTGCGCAGACTAATAAATTTTCTAATCACACAACATGTGAAGTCGGACCAGATCTTCCAGTTCGAAGTTTGATTTCTTACCAACTGGATCACGGGCCCGCTTAATTTTCCATCACAATTAATCTCTGAACATGGGCACTGACAAAACTGAGGAGTTGTATTCTTAAGCTCAGATAAAGATAACCTTCTCTTACCCGCGCTGACGTCTAAACTACGAACATATGAAGGGAACCTCCTGCAGTATTCTGTGGTTTTCTACTAAAACGTTGCCACTTTTTTTTTCTCTGGTGGCGGCTCAAGTACGTAACCATTCAGAGGGAGAAGAGGATTAAACTTTTACCATCTGCTCTAACACAGTGGCAACGCCGAAGAAAACTTAATATTTCGGGAGGCGTATCAATGTTTAGTTAACTGAATGTGGTAGGGAAACAGGCTGTCTTGCAGTCCCTGGACCCAAGGTCCTTGTGCTCTGAGCGGCAGCATACAAAATTAATAACAATCAAATATAAGAACATCGTGTCGTGGCGGTGTTACTGCAGTGTCGACAATGCTTGTAATAGGATCTTCGCTGAAGCAAATGGAATAAACTTTTAACAAACCTCAGAACGCAATGCAGTGTGCAAATCTGCCCAAAATGCCTGTATTATCTCTGGGGTCTCATGAACTATTTTGCAATTGAACACAAATAATATAGTGTGCATCATATTCCCATAATCTTCTGGTACTGCATCTATGATTAAGGTGTTTAATGAAACTACACCTGATAACAGGAAACTAGGAAGCCACGATTGAGAGCTGATTTAGCTTACAATCTTATGGTAACATGAGCTACCAGGTTTGATCTAATATTGAGTTCATTTATATGAAGTCGCATGCAGTTGTCCCCTTACGCAGGTTCCACACGCATCGTTTTGTCTGCGCTGCTCGTGCCGAGCAAACAAGACTTTGCGTGTGGACAACAAAGCGGTAGTTCTATCATATCTGCGAGGAAACAGAGTTGAAACAAGATTGAAAAAAAGCTTTGTTTTCGATAAGTTGTTCAGACTACATTATCCTCAGCAGCTAGAAATCTCACACCTACATTTATTTATTTACAATTTATCGTATGTCATCTGGTTAGTCCCGTTATTCATTAAGCAAATTTACATGGAACATCTACCCCTTTTCAGTAACTACTTTCTACGATACCCTTCATGTAAAAACTTTCCTTTTCCTTCTTCTAGCAAGACATGCAGCAAAGACTGTCAATAACACCAGCATTGTAATTTCAGGTTATGAACGCAAAAGATATGAAAATAGAGCTGTGTGGACACTAAAATTTTACATTTTCATACAGTTTTGTATGCGCATTCAAAACAGGGTAAAATACGGAGCGTCTGGACCTTCTACAGGTCAAGAGAACCAGTATTACAACCACCAAGTTATACCAACAGTTACTGATATACTAGTAGGTAGCATGTCTCCTGGTGCCTAGAGAAGTTTCTATTTTTTTGATAAACTCAACTCACCCTAAGGTTGACTTTTCGAAAGTCTTTTATCCCATAAAAATTGCTACTTACCCTCTTTGAAAGAGAGACTAGGTTTTTTAAAAGCCAATATTTATGGAAACTTGAGTTCAAAGTATTTTGAATCTCGTGGGTGTGCTTTACTCCTAGCAAAACACTAAGGACTTCAACACTTGTAGCACAATAACGATATATATTAATGAAACAACCCTCTACAAAATGACGCATAAAACATGAAGACTCGTGCATGTAAGAGCAGCAGTATTGTCAAGGACTCTACAATCAATGATATAATGTAAAACAATGGTTTTCAACCGCCGCACAGTGGGGCCAAACCAAGCCATTCTTGGCAAAAACCCGGAAAATGAAGAGGAGAAAAAAAAAAAAAAAAAAAAAGTGATTCGAAATAATATGCTATACTGAAACTATTGTGTGCAAGAAAGGAATAGGGAGGCGTTCACAATGACGTGATTGCAAGCTTAAACCTGTTATCCGCCAGACAGGGAGATGCTGCGCTGCTCAGTGCGAGAAGATAGTAAGTTTGAGTTTGCATGCGACTAAACCTGCAGTGCGTTCAGCGGTTGTTAAACATGGGGACACCACCCATAGGTGTGTATCGTTTGATATATTAGTACTGCATAAAATCAGGTCTGGAAACTAATGTGGTACCAAAAACATTGTATGTGGTGCTCAGAAGCCAAAATAACTATTTTTTTATACACAAATCGAGAAATCAAGCTGTAAAGTTTTTTATTTGTAATAAAACAATTGTTCAGTAAACTTTTAATTTGCCATTCTGGTGGAAAAACATTAAACTGTGGAGTTAGTCATTTTACCCACTGAAAAATTTGGACTTTTATCAAGTTAACACAAAATATTACAAAAATGGAGTTGGTTTGGCTCTTGAATGCCTCATATACAAACTATGATCAAACATTAGAATGGCATGTTAGTAGACAGCACAGATGATCATATCGATCGTAGCACAACGAGAAAAATATGCAAGACAGATTTAAACATGAGATGACTAGTTGATCGACCAAAGCTATTTGGTACCAGCAATAATGAAAATACATTAAGTTTTTTTTTTCTCAAAAGTGTCCATAAGTATTACTGACGCTGATGGAGGTTCAAGACTGTTGCACACTTGCTAGTAGTCATGACGTACTTATCGAAAAGTTTCCTCAATATGCTCTTGACACTGCACAGGAATTCATCGCGAAATACCCCTAGTACCCAATGCAGCCAACAGTCCATAAGGTATGAATTCTTGACGCCAAAATCATACAACATGCCTTGCTTCCCATAGGTCAACTCAGTGAGGAAGCCGAAGAGGCACGGAATAAAGATTTCAAGCAATACAAGGAATACTTTGCTCGTAAGATTTCACGGACCAAAACAAACCAAGGTGTGTTGCATTTACTTTTAATCACATCAGACCCTCTTATTACAAGCCTGCGTACAGTCCCAAAGAGGAGAGAGTCTCATTTTCATAAGGGTTTTTTAGATTTATTAATCGCTCCACATTTTGCGTCTCAAACCGATAAACTGGAAAGTAATGATGAGTCAGATAAGCCTGATGGCGTACTATTATAAACATTTAGGTATATGCCTTTTCTTCAACATAGAGAATGAAAGTCTTTGCTGCGGTGCCGCCTGTCCACTGTACTTTTCTGTAGTTTGATTGTAATATTCTGTTATGTCTATATCTTGCTTGTAAACATTGAATATATGAAATTGTAGCCAATGCACACAATGAACTGATTGGTTTCCTTACAATTTCCTGCTACATATTCAACATTTCCAATTTCTGCCAAAAATTCTGTGCTTTGACCCCACTGTGCGCCGGTCCGCAAAACAATTGTACCGGTCCTCGGCAAATTATTGACAGTTAATCACTGACTACTTATATTCTAGATTTCGACAGTTCAAAACTGATATTTCAAGTTTACATTTCCTTTCCAAAATAACTAGAATCTTGAGATGGGTTGGCACCTTTCGAACGTAAAATAGCCTCTTCCCGGTCCTTGAAAGTATTTTCCTATAATTCGCCGGTCTGTGAGAATTAAAAGGTTGAAAAGCACTGATATAAATGAGACACACAGAAGTAAAACTTAACTGCCAGACCACGTCCTCAACCTGAATATTCTATAGCTGTGAAAGGTTACCAATGTTAAGGTTTCTTCTGCAAGATTGTTTTCGTTTGACTCAATACATCACACAAAGTTATGCTACTCACATTCTAAAACTATACTGTACTAAAAGAACGTAATGCTATTTACTGACAAAAAAGCATCAGCCACCAGAGAACAAGCGCTACTGCTGTTCTTCACATTGGTATAAAAACAAACTTTTAGTTGTATCCTTTATATGATAGTTTTTTGTATCATTTTAATGCAGAAAACATGTAGAACGCAATCATCAACACATCCCTGGGAAAGTGAAGTTTAAATCTATTTCATATTCATCCTGTAAAAATCACTCTGTATGAGATACGTGGTCTCATCAATAAGACATTACCCTGACAAAGCAGTACAGCTTACATCTTCTAAGCTGGAACAGTAAACCGTTCTAAAATTTTCAAACTTGTGTTAAAAGTTAATCTTTTCTTACTGTTTAAAACTAACAACATTTGCATTGATTACAAACTTGCAATTACGCGGACACTCCATATGATGGTAAGTGATATCAAAACGTTTCAGTTACACATTTTGTTTTAAAACATATCAAAATAAGTACAGTCTTCCATTTCACTGTTTCTTGATCATTTCTTATGAAAATGGCAGTTTTCAAAGAATAAAGTACGCATTGTACTGTACCAAGTGGTTTATTTTGTAAATTTCCAATTGCCTGTTAGATAAGTTTTATAATACATCTCAGGATATACACTCCTCTACGGACAGAATCACAGCCTGATTCATTAAACGTTTCCTCCTCTTAACTTTACCAATGTTGCTACTAACACAGTATTTCCCAACCTGTGTTCCGCACGGCTTATGTAGGTGTTCCGTGGCCATTGTGCCATTACAACACACGGGTTTCTCATTTGTCGCTAGATCGCGAGTTAATTTTAACCTAAAAATTAATTACCCTTATATATGTTAAAGAAACAAGTCTGACTCAAATTCTAAATATTTAATTCAAGCCCGTCGCAGCCGCAACCTGTAGGGAGGGGTGCACGAACAATGGAAGGGGGAAAATGAGTCACGATATATTATTATACACCATACCTACATTCATTATTAATGTACACTGTTTTTAATATTCAGATACAATATTTTAAGATTTTACACAAGCATACTGATTGTTGACTGTGACTGGGTTTCCGTATATATTTCCTACAACAAATAGTGGGAAATAGCCAAAAAAGTTCGGGAAACACTGCACTAGAGCATTCAGTTTGTTTTTCATACAGAGTGAGGACCACGAATAGCACATCAGAAAAACTGAAAAATGTGACTAATATAACCAGATGATCAAGCGATGAAAATACCACCACTAGAACTGCGAGTTCAATTCTTGGTGCGGTTACAATACGGTTCTAATCCTATGTCTTGGTTCAGGCAAAAGGTTGAATACGACTATTTTTAAAACGAGAATATGTATGAGTAAATAAGATGATGTTTGTGTCAGATTTTTCACATGTCAGTGTTCAGTTTCTGTACTTTCCAGAGAGAGGAAAGAACTATTTCTCAAGACATATTTTAACCCAGGTTGGGGGTATATCTTGAAAAACAGAGCAGGGAAGATTTTTACAGAGGAGAAAATCCCAAGCAGCCCCGGCTACAAATCGAACACTCAAGTACTGCCTGACGAAATATTGAAAGACGATCAAATATCACGTCAATATTTTTTGTAGGCAACCGTTCACTATCCCTCGGAGAAAAAGATACTATAAGTATTTATATTTTTGGAAAGGGTATAAATAGTGAACTTTTTTTTTCTTTCTTTCTTCAAATAAGTGAGAGAAACAGCTGGTTTTTGAGTTGAGCGATTCAAATTAGTCATTTTTTGCGAGCGAGCTACTTGAAAGTGTAATTACATTACTTACTGTCCAGCTAAGTATTGTCGCACATACTCTCTCTATAGAAACTTAACCACCTCTTCATCTGGCAACATTGTTTATAAAACACAAACCCGTTCCTTGCAACAGTATCGTATATTTTTTTCTCTTTACTCGTAGATACTTTTTTCCTACATATAATGTGTCTACTGTTTTACTACTTTGAGGAAGTTAGGAGTTCAACGTTTGTTTCACACTATACCTAATTCGGTTAGTGATCGCCAAGCATTGGGACTACAATGGAACGGAACAGTGCGTAATATAAATATAGCGCGTTCAAGTTCGTTGAAGCTAACCTTTGTGTTTTCAAGCACTCTTATTAATAAGCCTAACGGTTTCCACCGTATTAATAGCTCAAAATCATAATTTTCATCGTTCAACCTCGAATAATTATGCATAGTTTACAACAATGCATTCTGAGTGATGTGCACCACCACTCGGTTTAAAATATGTCCAAAATAAGTTGAGGAAATATCATTTGGGCGGGAGAAAAACTATCAGGTTCGGAAGACTGTTTAACCTATGACATTACATTTTAATATCCAGTATCTACACTACTGAAAAGTAATTTTACGTTTAATGCATGGTTCATGATTTATCAGGAAATATTCATCTTATTAACCATGGTAAGAAGTCAATTTTGGCTCCTCGATAACGAAGCTTTTCTTTTGTTCGTCAGTTGAATTGTTACACTCTATATTTACTTTTCAGCATGTTTACTTTGTCACTCATTTCTCCAAACGACGGTGTCTTCAGCATCTTCCAGTCCTTTTCAAGTCTTTCTTGGTTTTTTAACAGGCGATCCCGAAGGCACCACAGACAGATTGAATGCTTCGGTGAATTTTAAATGGTGTAATGGCTTCAACATTGAGTAATTCAATTACAGAACTCTGCTTAGATCGCACAGAAATATGTTCACAATATACCCCTTTCAAGAGCTCTGTGTCCTCTTGGTACAACTGCTTCTCGCGAACTAAAGCAAAAGAAGAGATGTCACAGAACAAGTGGGTACTTGTGGTGCGTTAGTTAGAGTCATCTCTTGATGGAACATAAAATCACAGGTATTACTTTTTCTTCACCTCTCGTGCAAGGTAAAAAAAAAAAAAGAAAGAAAGAAACGGAAGGCGATTTCTTTATTGTAAGGCGAAAGAACGAACATTAGAACAAGAACACACACTAAAAACAAAAATAATGAAAAAACCGCGAAATAGGGAAGGGCAATGAGGAAAAGGAACAAATAACGAAAATAATTTAAAAAATATCGATGTCGTTTCCGGTTGCTTCACTAACTTTGAATTTTTGTTTCAGGGCCGGCCTTTAGGCAACTTTGGCTCAGACCGTCACTGACTTGGGAAATAAGATGATGATCTAACTACCAAACATCACTTGGAATTCTTGAAGGAAAAAGGGAAAGGCCATAGAAAAATAATAACAACAAGAACTTTCTTCTTTTATTTCATGCAAAAAGCCACTCATGCTTGTATATTCAATGTTTTCTTCTATTCATGACTTAAGAACAAAACTAAATATCTGTCTCAAAATTTCTACTTATTTCTCACCCCAAATTGCAACCCGTTTCCGTATTGGAAGCACTTTTTCCATCTTACTTTAATTTGCTCAAACCTTCTTTTCACTACTGCTCTAGTTCTGATCTTGCGTCTCTTATTCCCAAGTATTCTACCCCATTTGCTACGTTTATTTCTTCTTTTGCTTCGTTCACTATTCATTTTCTTTTCAATTATTTGTTCTCATAGATTCTGCTAATTATCTAAATGCTACAGTCACTAACTGTCTCAAGCCTCATTCAACTTTATACACAAAATATCATCAAAACACATTCACTCAGTTGGTGTTTGAATTTATTGAAAATATTGCGCTGAGGATTTCACTTATTGGAAATATTGCGCTGAGGATTTCACTACAATATATTTGCTTCGAAACACTAACACCACACTGTAAATAAGGCTATGTTCGTACTACAGGAACTTCCTATTTAGCACTGTAAGTAGATATATGCTTGAATTTCACTTGTCAACTATCTACAGCAGTGTTTCGAAACCATTGGCAGGCTGCGGACCCCTTAATTTCTAACTAGTTTCCTTGCGGACCCTTGTTCCCAACAACCAAGGAAAACATTATACAATTTTTGCTAACATTGAAGCTCGAAAATTTTTGTAGTAATAAAACGTAACGATTTTGTTTACTTACAGCTTTTGAATGTGATGGCTGGTGGTGTTTTGTGACCGACAACATTTTCATATCTGTCTCCAAAGTAGAGATTTTCAGGCGTAGATCTGGTTCTATTTCAAGTCAGTTTCTGTACTTATTTGTCATATAAACAAGTGCAGAATGTGTTGATTCGCACAAGTAGGTAGTCTTGAAAGGCATCAGATGTGAAATTTCCTTTCTGCAAACACCAGGAAAGAAAGACCGAACATGCGACCAAAAGTTCAGCAAACGAAAAACCGGGAAACAAACAACATCTTAAAGAAGGAATCGCAGGACAACTCTATAAGCTGCGCCTCTTCATTTGGTGACAGCACAATTCATTGTTTACGAACGGGTTCTTTATCAAACTGTTTCGTTTTTAATGATTCATCGAAAATATCTTTCATCTTCGATGCCATTCACGATGGATGCTGCAATGCGTCCACTTGACAGAAGGCGCAACAGCATGGACACGCGCAAAAAATCCTTGTTGTTAACCTGCCATTGCCTGAGCACCATCTGTACTAATCCCAACACATTTAACCCATTGTAGTTTATTTTCAACGATAATATTATTAAGAACGTTAAACAAACCCTCCACAGTTGTATGTAAAAGCAGTGTTTCACAAAACAAAAAATCCTCATGAACCTTGTGTTCATCTCTAACAAAAGCTACCAAATTTGCATTTCCCGAAATATCAGTACTTTCATACAATTGTAATGAAAAATACTTACTGGAACTCAAGTGTTGTATCGAAGTGCCTTTTACGTTTTCAGCCATTTCGTCGATTTTCCGCTTCACATTGTTGTTTGAGAGAGACACTATAAAAGTTTCTTAAAATGTTTTTTGCAAGGCAAATTGAAAGTTATTGCCTTCCTTGCACGAAAAATTAAGTCTTTACCAATTGTATGAGACTGTCTCTTTTTCGCGATCAGTACAAGTATTTCGTATGAAGCTGAAACAGGCTTTTCATTATTTGAGCCTAACACAATGTCTGTAGCTAATTTTTGTAATTGGGTAAAAAATAAACTCCGCTAGTTTATTTTTTAAATAATCAATAGGTTTGTTCACTGAAGCACTGTGCTTTGTTACACTTCGTTGGTTTCGGTTCGTTGAGTTCGACTTTAACTTTGCTTTCTTGGTAAACAAAAGCGTATTTTCAAATTATTTTATAAAAGGAAATCTGAATAATATGATGTAAATATCGGGAAGTCAATTCTCGTTACACGTCAAACTATTGCGGCCCCTTCATATGCTGGTCACGGACCCCAGGTTGGGAAAAACTGGTGTACAGGATTTCTACCACAAAGCCACACACAAATTTGGAGACTACTTGAGGAACTTGATAGACCGTTAAGTTGTAACCTCCCACCCTTCTTTTCACAAGCTTACAAGTCTTTGCTTGACGCTTTTAGCTAGTACAGGGTTCAAAACCCGTGAAAGAAGCTATTCGTTGTCATTGGTTCTGGCTCCACGCGGCTGGTCAATAGGAGAAAGCAAACGCTCTTCTTACATATATGAGAGAATATTAGCAACAGACACCCGCAGCGAAATATGAAACATTCACGACAGTTCTAAACAAAGTATTTCCGGGATCAAGCAATCAAATACGAGACTCTCCCGTGACTTGCGACCTAAATCTCATTCCGTGATTTTTCCGGGACGGTAGACACCATGGTCTATGTTACGCGCTTATCCACTATACTCCGTAACTACCAGGAAATTTGTTGTGACAAAACATTATTTCTTTCTTTCGGCGACGGTTTCAGGACCTTGAGTCCATGAATTGTCCTTCCGCGTATCTAAACTTCGTTGTGTTGTTCATGCGATAAAAGTGTGGAAAGAAAATGAATCTGAACTTATATTTGTATCATCAGAGTGTTGGTCTAATGGGTGTATACGAGTAAACCCACGGAAGAGCCTTTTAGAATTGTGGTCCGAAGCGCGTTCTCGCATATCTGAGTGACTTTCAGAAAGTAGCAACGGAGCAATTGACCAATAGGAAGGTATTGTGGATGAGTGTCTGCGCAAGGATGATGACAATGTTTACTTGTTAGTTCTGCGTTTTAGAATTCATATTTAAAATTTCGCATTCGGAAGGTCGTATCTTCGGTTCCAGTGGCCGGTCATTCTGACTGAGGTTTTTCTAGGGTTTTCCCTCAGTCACTTAACGTAGATTAGTCAAACCACATCCCACACAAAGACCAAACAATAACCTTCTCAACTATACCCAGTATCTAAATTTCTACCACCATTCCACATTGTACTTAAGTTCAAGATACGACGAACAAAAATTGGAGGACAGTGTTCACATAAAACAAACACAGTGTGGCATCACATTAAAAAAACTATAATTTTGACAGTTGTCACACAAGGACCTAAAACGATTATCACACCCGCCTACATACAAAATTATGAATCCTGCAAATCACATGGATTGATATTCAGTTATAATACTCCGGAGGTAAACAACACTTAGTTTCCGCAAAACTCGGGCCCAGCTGACAGATTTGTTGATTTGAGCACGCTCTTTCACAGTTTTGGCGACACAGTGTTGTGTTATCAATTGCCCATTCTTCCAATACACCAATTCTTATTAACAAACAAATGACACAGTTATGTATCCATCCAGGAAGAGCATACTAAAATGTAGAAAACGATGTACTGAAGTCGAGTTAGGCAAGAAAGTGACATAGTGCAGTTTACCTCCGAGGTACAGACTTTATAAAGCCTTGTATAAGAATTTTGTAAACGTTTACAGGGTGTTTACAAAATTCTTGAAACTATTCCATAGTGTAGTATCCTCAAAACATCTGAATTCTATCAATCTCTAAAAACGTCTAGCTTTGTGTTGAAAGAAATGAAAATTTAAAATAATTGCAAAATCCATACAGGCTAGTTGTAATTTTTGCCCCACACACAAACTCATCTAATGAATGTATTAGTTTACGATCTCGGCGACAGATGGCACACTGATCGCTGATGGCCTTCTTTGTGTTATGGCATCTCCACAGAAAAAGGCGCACCTAACACTGTAGTTCGCTTACTTTAAATCGATTGCTGAAGTGCAATGGAAGCACAAACAAGTGTTTCAACGTGATGCACCAAATTCTAAGAGAATAAGAAAATGCACGAAATATTTCTAGTTACTGGAAGTGTGTTTAAGAAGCATGATGCCAGCGGTAAAAGTGTCGAAACCTGCTAAAACTGTTCAAGAAACATTACTCAAAAGTGCCCGTAAATCGCTTAGACAGGCGATTTCCGAGATGGAAAATCTTGATTTCAGTGAACCCATGTAGGAAGTACCGTATACACTCGTGTAATGTCCGCACCCGAACTTTAGAGGTAAAAATTTTTAAGAAAAAGTGACCCGCATAATGTCCGCACCCTAAAAAAATCACAGATTTTCTCTACTTAAAAATATAAGTTACGGGTATTGGATACAATAAAAGTTGTTACGCCAGCATTCCCTTACATTTATGTGAGAGTTTAAAACTAGTGTGTGCTGATGCGATTGGAAATGATTTGCAATGAGAAAATAAAAGATACGATTTTAAAAATTGTTTATCGATTTTAAACCACCACAAATTTGGTTATATTACCGTAATCTTCATTTGATTTTAATTCAGTTAATTACCGGTATTACATAGGAGGTTCGAAGTTCAATTTATATAGAAAATCAATGACAAAAAGATGCGCGGTTTATTGAACGACCCCCGTATTTTGGCGTCACAATTTTAGTAAAATAAGTGCGGACATTACGCGAGCGTATACGGTATATCAGTGCTTTTCACTCCTTGTAATGGCCCTGACATGCTCATCAAAGGTAGCTTTTGTCAATGAAAAAAATGGAAAGAGTTCCTTCTTTATTCTTTAATAAAACTGAACAAGGTTGTAGTATATATTTTAAGTAGTACACCGATCAAATATTATTATTTTATTTAGAAATAGTTGTAGTATTTCAGATTTATGCTTATGAAGAAGGAATATAACCATAATATAAGTTTCTTTTAGGAAGTTTTTAAAGCCACATGCTAAAGAATACTACTACTGGCTGATGAAGTCACGTGAGATGGAACATAATCTATAAATCCGGTTCATGCAATGCGGGCTTTGTAGTGGACGAACACCGTGTTCGTGAGTTTTCTCGGGGTTCTCTAGTTTCTTCCATTTTTCTTCATTTCACCAATTCTCTTATCATCCATTCTGCCTAAGCCAAAGTTGCCTAAAGGCCTTCAATTCAATAATCTATGTATACACCAGAAAAAAAGAACATATTTGAAAGAGAAGTCAGGAAGAACTGTTCGAGATATTGGTGAACATATTGCTCATGTTTTAAAGATCTTTGAGCAAGAAAGGAATTTCCCATCTAATCTAAATTCGTTATTTTTTTCTTGTAGAAGTAGGGCGACTTTTAACCTGCTCGTACAGTTTATAATATTCAGAGATACCCCATCACTTTTTAAATTATCGATTGAATCGCATAAGCACTGCAAATTATTAACTTATAGCTACCGGTTAATACAAAAGAAACTGAAATCAATTTCTGCATAGAGCCACGATTTTATATAAAGCTTGTCGTTTACTATCTTTGCACTATCACGGACGAATGTGAAAGAAAAGAAAAATATATCTACACGAAATAACATTGGTTCCGTCACCTAACTTATGTCCTACTATTGAAATAGTATTAGTCGGATTCCATATATTACATTAAAAATCCATAAAAGGAGGTAAAAGTATCCCCTGAGCGATGTGCACGCACTACGATGTGGTGGTGACGTTCCATCTATGCTCGACTCATAGGTTACATTGGAAATCTACACCTACAACATTTTTTTTCAAATTCTTGGAATTACCATCGAAAAGCTGGACACGTCACATTCATTTCCAACATCCTGCAACTGTTAGTTGAAAACCTAAAATCCCATCCCCTGCATATGTCAACAGTATACTGGGCTACTACATTTCTTTTTTTAAGACAAGCACAGTGAAAGACGGCAAATTATTAATAAATTAAAATATGCAGATAAGCCTTATACACAAAATTTTTAGATTTCAGAGTACTAGCAGCTCCTTCACCAGAAAAACACACTCAACACTGTAAGGACAGAACCCTAACATCACAAGTCCAGAAATCTTTTCTCAATCTTCCTTCCCCTGATAAAGGTGATACTAGAACACTGAAACTGTTACGCCGTACTAGTGTTATTTCTGTACCTGAGAGCCAGAACCATGTAAATCACAAATCACGATTTCCGAGAAAAAAAAAATCCCTTTCGGCAGGCCTACAGGCTGAGGTACATCTCGAAGTGCTTTTGATTTTCAAAAATTCAAATCTGCCTTATACGAGCGCTGTCGAGAAACTAATTATTGATTTATAGATTAATCATCAAGAGCTTTTCAACGATACCCCACAAGACGTGGTTTTAAAAATTTCGAATTTCCACCCCCACTCGTACCCCCACAACCCATGAATCGTTGGTGTCACCGTAAACTTCATAGGGAGTACTATAATTTATGCAAAGTTTCCCTCTAAACTCCACAGGGGCTGATATTTTTTTTTTTTTTTCAAAATTTCAACCCCCTCGGGCCGATTTTGCTCATTAACGAACTTAGCCGAGATATTAAGCCTAGAAATAACAATAAAATCTGGTTCAAACGTCTTCAAAATTATGGCCGCTAGCGTGTAAATATATAAATAAATGTATATTTTCAAAATTTCAACCCCCTTGGGCCGATTTTGCTCATTAACGAACGTAGCCGAGCTAGTAAGCCTAGAAATAACAATAAAATTTGGTTCAAATATCTTCAAAATTATGGCCGCTAAAGTGTAAATATATAAATGACATGATACCGATCTCAATAGGTAGATTTTTCTTCGAAATCTACCTAAAAAGGGGTGAAACTACTTCCTTTTACATAGAAACTAAATAGACATAATCGAGTTACTTTTTTACATTATTTAATATGAATACAACAAAGAAACGAGTAACCATTATGTGAGGCCTTCCGAATACTGTACAAAACTGCATTAATCACGTTTTGGCCAAAATCGGACTTATGTGGTTCTGGCTCTCAGGCAGAGATTTACAATGTCTTAGTATAAAACTTTGTCAGCATATTTTAGTTGAATAATTATGGATAGAAGGCCTGAACATAATTAACCACGAACATAAAACTTTACACACGACTCTCCATACAGAAATAAGATATTACAGTGCGGATATAAGAATGAAATTATTATCAGATCAACTCGAAATAATAATAATAATAATAAAATCTACTGTAAAGCAATTAGTTTCACAATTTACTTAGTGAATTTATATTTATGGGATGAACAGGCAGTTATGGTCTAAGCTCGCAACAAGTATAAAGGATAGCATCCCCCCCGCGAGCACGCTTCTACGGCACGAAAGGGAAGGTAGCTTCCTAGAGACTTAATCAGGTTCCATCCCAGCATGGTGAAAATGAAGAGATTCTGGAATATTTCAGTCACAAGTATTGGAAGCAGAATTCGAATTGCGTGCCTTATCCGAAATCCGTCATTGTGAAAAAAAAAAAGTTTCATAACGCATTGTTAATATGAATAAAAACAAAATCTTCTTATGGGTCATCACAGTACCTAGTGATTTGGACCTATCCCATGTACTAAGCTAATACCATTAAAATTCTACAAATATGTGATACAGACGGAGATATTAATTTTAGCTTAAAAACTGAAAGGTTTACCCTCTCGAAAGCTATGCATTTCTTACAAAACAAGGGAATTTAGGGATCGCAGGCCGTCCGTTCTTACTCGGCCACGGTATGGTACGTATAACGATCTGGCAACTGAAGTGCCCAATTTTATTCGGCCGAAATGCGTAGATGAACATTTCAAACGCCACATCAGTAACTGTTCTACAAACACACACAAAACTATTTTAACACTAATTTCAAATGTCACATACAATAATTAATTTTCCACATCCAGAAACCACCACTGAATGACAAGATTAGCAATGTTAAAATCCACTACCAACTTTTCATTACGTCAACGACACAATTACAGCCTCTGGTTTTCTGATTAAAATACACGTACAGTCAGATTCAAAGATCTCTCTCTAGTCTCGTGAAATTAGGATGGGCACTAAACCAATGATCAAACGCTCTCGCCTTTACTACGAGCAGTCCCGGTTCGAATTCCGGTAGAATCCACAAAATGAATTAATTCCACTATGGATCGGATCTACCAGAATTAAGAGCTAGTAAATTCTGGTTACAGGAATGAGACTGAACGCACTGATCACTATCTCCAGACAGTCATCTGGTCGGTTCAGTACCGCCACAGCGTTTCGTTTTAGCGTAGCCTATCGTATTCAATAGGCGACGTAGTAAAGAAACTTTTGAGTCACTGTCCAATACAAACAGAATAAAACGTGAAAGTACTTCCACAAACAAACAACACTAGTAAGATTTAATAACAAATATTCCATAGTATTTTTATTACATTAAACCTTACAAGAACTTACGGAGAAATTATTTATGCACCTAGTATTACCATAAACACGCAAACTTTTGACGTATGATGTGACGTAGCTTTTAAGGTTACAAGACTTCCTTGCAATCAAACACATCTCGGTTTTTAGTTTATAACTACGCTTCCTTGACCAGCTGTAATGGGATGGGCAATTCTTAAAGCTGTTATTTGTGAAAACATTGGCAGATCCTTTCCTAGTAACTCTGGTTCTTATATGAATTAATGGACACGATTGAC
>JAGDQP010022525.1:0-21252 GCA_022664845.1 Lepisma saccharinum
GTCCACAAAATATATTTTTTCTTTATCTTACAGAGCCAACTAGCTAGCTAAATATATAGATTGAGAGGCAGACAGAGACAGACTTTTCTAACTGTGTTTTTCGGGGCAAACTGCATGATGACGCAATTATGTAGCATACCAAAATTAATCACACGATGCAAAAATATTTTAGTTCAATCATGATATATTTTTTAAACCTTTTTTCCCTAAGTTAATTATGCCAAAATGAATGTCAATCGCGTTAATTATTTTTCTCTGACAGACGCATAACGTAAACGTCAAGAAGAATTTATAATATTGTATTGTTGACGATATTCCCTGGGGTGGTAAGTGGGGGGAGGGGGGAATAACCTCCACCGAAACGGCATTAAGAATATGTATTTAATTTTCTTGTTATAACGTGCGTGTTCACCACAAAAGTAATTTGAAAGCATTCTTCATCTATAACGTGCGTTTTAATAACATTTTTTTGGTTATTTACTGTATATTACTTTCAATTTGGGAACTATATGATGGCGGAATATTATACCTACTTCCAGTTCCCTCATCTCTCCACTTTATAAGCCGCAAGTGTCATCTCCAGCTTGTGAGTGACGCAGCCCGAATGGTAACAGGGAATCGTTGCCGAAGTATTCGTGGCATTCAATTAGAATCATGGCTTTGCTTCCCTTCGCCAAGCAACAAAAGACACATTCCAAACCCAACAAATCATTGTTCGATCCTGCCACCTCATAATGAACTGGGCCAAGACCCACTGGAGCTGACAATAACATGGCTAATTTCATACGCGACATGTTTCCCTGATGAATCACAACGATGGCGGAACCACAGTAAATAGGGATGAGGGTGTGTGTGTATGTATATGTGTGTGAGAGAGAAAGAGAGATTGTAGTTTTGGGTTTGGCGTTTAAAATGAATGAGAGTGGGGGCTAGGTCGCAGCGGGATGTAGAGGAGAGAAGGACACTGAAGAGCTTTGAAAATTAAATACTGACATTGCTATTTTGATCGATTGCCACAGCAAACGGACCACAGTAGTTGTTCTCAGTTCTCTCTCTCTCTCTCTCTCTCTCTCTCTCTCTCCTTCTCTCTCTCTCTCCCTCAATGTTTTATGATATCTGCTAAAACAGATTCTCATATATGATTCCCTAGAATGACAATGTGAAGTCAAAATCTCATTAATAGTGGTTATATTGTAATTGACATCACAATTCTTGATCTTTCAGACAAAAACTAAAACAAAATACTTTAATAAAAAGATTTTTTTTAAATCATGCTATGGAATAACTTTATATGGTTTTATTTATTTGATTTCATGATACGTGTCAACTTGCAGGTTCAAGTTCCATTTATAGGCGACGTCAAGGGTCAGAGATATTAAAAAAGGTAACAAGCTAGGACCTAGTCTGAAAGTACTATCCCGACATTGGCCTGGTAAGACTGTAGACAAAACCTTGAATTTGAAATTATTTGGCCTTTAGGTGTCTCATGCTCAGGGTATGGAAGAGGATGCTGGAAGGTTTTTAGGTACCATCCCCGTGTAATTGAATGAAAACCCTCGAGAAACCTCCGTTAGGATAGACGGCCGCTGGGATCAATCCCAGGTCTATCAATTGACAGAATCCTTCGATTGGTCAAGTAATGAAGCATTGCTAAAATGCACATAATACAATACTGAAGATAAAAGCTGAACAGTTAAGTAGCATCTCGTTATGGATATCGTAACAGAATGTGAAGAAAATAGTGACATGTGAACACTGTATGTGCTTCTTTGCTACAGTGAAAGCACACACTTGTCACCAGATAGACAACTATTACGTAAATCTAGGTTATTATTTTCAAATCCAGAAGTGAGTAGTGGACTAGTTGGTTAACGAGCAGTATCCTGGTTGTCTGAAAATGCTACTCAAGAAGAAAAGGACATCTTCTAAGTGTAATTTCTATATCATATCTTCAGTTTGGGGTATGAATTTATACTATAAGTGTCAGAATATATAATCAGTGTATATTTTGTGAGCAACCAATAGTGCAAGAATTTCTTTCGAGTGATGTATTATTGTTACTGCTAAAGTCAGAATAAACTCAGAATGGCACCCAGGACCAAGAGACCGGAGCTCCAGGATAAAGACATCAAACTACCTCACGATAATACAAGTCCCCATTCAGCAACGATGACGCTGCATAAAATCAGAATGATGGAATGAAAAATGGATCCCTCAGTCCTCTTACAGTCCGCACATACCCCCTCCGATTTTTTCTCTTTAGTCGTCTGAAGGTTCACCTTCGTGGGACAATATTCTACAATGACAAAGGTTTGTGTGAAATACAGCTGTGTAAGTCATCCCTCTGAGTTTTACCAGTGACTTCTTGACATGGAAAGAACGCTGGTGCAAGTGTGCCCTAGCAGACTGGGGGTACAATGAGTAATATGGTTATGCGCTCCTTTGATGGTCAAAGTATGTATGTTCCACGAGGACCAAAGTATGTTCACATAAACATCGTTGCCGTTTTGTAAATAATAAATACGTTACAGTGGATTGTGCAAAACTTTTTGACCGCCCTTTTATGGAAAGTATCCTTCAGGCTTCGAGTATATAGAAAGTATGGCAAATGAGGGTATGAAATGTGTGAATGAGAAAAAGGCGGGAATATCAATGGCGAAAAAAGCATTCACTAAAAATAATTATCTCTTCTGTGAACCGAGGAACTAAAGAATTGATTTGTATGAAGCCGTAATGGAAAGGAATGGTTTGTATGAAGCAGTAATGGAAAGGAATGGTTTGTATGAAGCCGTAATGGAAAGGAATGGTTTGTATGAAGCCGTAATATAAAGGAGTGGTTTGTATGAAGCCGTAATGGAAAGGAATGGTTTGTATGAAGCCGTAATGGAAAGGAATGGTTTGTATGAAGCCGTAAAGGAAAAAAATGGTTTGTATGAAGCCGTAATGTAAGGGAATGGTTTGTATGAAACCGTAATGGAAAGAGATGGTTTGTATGAAGTCGTAATGTAGGCTTTATGAAAGAATGACGAGAGAAGCCTTTGAAATGAGATCATGGAACAGAATGGGAAAAATTCAGCTGGACACAGGAGATGCAAAGTGAGGAGGTGTTAAAGAGAGTATATGGGAAATGAACGATACTGGACACCATACATAAAGAAGAAAGAAACTGGTTAGGACATTCGCTACTTCGAGATTGTACACTGAGAGATGCAATTGAAGGTATGGTTGAAACGATTCAACCCATTGACCGTTTAAAGACAAATAAATCATCGTATGCTGAAATTAAGAAAAGTGCAAGAACAGGATGGAAAAATGAATTTTAGAGCTGTAATGATAGTGATGAGATTTTCTAAAACAATTGTTTAAATAGTCTGCCCCACCAGGGAGACCACCACTTTTTGTGTTACATCAAACACATCAAAGTGGTGGTCCCCCTGGGACACTGAAAAGTTTGCGGTGTACCCATATATAAATTTCCAAAGAAAATATGGAACTCTTAGAATTTATTTAGGTAAATGTGCGGCCTCGATGAATGTAAATCGAACGACTTGACAGCAGGGAACAACAATTTCGGTACAATAATTTGATACCTTAAACGGGTTCTAGATGGCTGAGGATTTTAAAGAACTTTAAGTGGTTGCAAATGAAGTACTGGTAAGAGTTAAAAGGTTCAAAAAACATTTGTTACAATGGGACAGATTAGGATGATTCACTGTATTATCCGCACAGTGTAATCATTAAAAAGGTCCCAACAGCTGACTTCTCGGCCTTCCCAACGTCAGAGTAGAGTTCAGTTTAATTAAGTTGTATTTATGGTCTTCGCACATCTTTGGTACAGGTCGGGATAAGATACGTAAGAAGGATATGGCGAGGAAGTCGTCCATGGCCTAGTAAAATACCAACCCAGCATTGGCTTAATGTGACTGAGGAAGACTGGAAAAGCTCAGACACAATTTCCGAAAGCCAGCGACGAACTAAGGACGCTTCTAAAGCGAAAACAACATCCTAGAAACTCTACCACGACTACTTGGCCCACTAAAGTAAAACCTAGCCAAAACGTCTTCTGGTTATGATCGCGTATTTCAGATTGGCACTGGGGAGACGAGCACGTTCGAGTCCCTTTGCCAGCCATACTGATTAACATTTTTTTATACTTTTTCCCTTTCACCAGACGAATGCTGATACGGTACCTGAACAAGGACTCTGGCTGCTACTTTGTTTCCTTTCCTATTCCAAAGGATGTCATCTCTCAGACATGTGACGGGCTTAAGCCATGGTTGCCTATCTGCTACATTTATGTAAATTTAATTAATAAAAGGTTGTAAGGGATATATCTCTTTTGATTCGCGGCTCATGTGATGAGTCACTATGATCCTCAACGGCAATGGTACATATTAAAGTAACCAATTTTACGATAGGACCAGGGAAATGAATATGTTATGTTTTCATGTGCAAATGAATTTATGTATATGACTTATCGTGTTGGGATAGTTAATAAAAAAAAATAAAAAGAAAAAGATTTCAGTTTCCCAAGAAGGTTTTTAAGGTGTCAACTGTGACCAGAAAGTAGGCATTTGAATTTATTTTAAGCCCTTTGGGCAACTATGAGTCAGGCCGTAGAAAGTAGTCATAAAACTCATGTTATAATCACTAAACAGTCTACATATGGGGTTGACTTTCAGATTCGTTAAATTACTGCATCTCCAATTTCCTCCTTCAACACGTGATTAACATCTGGTTTAATCCGTTCAGTACCATGAATCCAATTAGCTCAGAATTAGTTAATAGCCTATTATTGAAAATGACATGCAAATAATAGTTCACAAACACATTGCACTGCATGATATTTAACCCCACTCCTGTATTCCCTTGCTACTCAATACATTATTTAGAGCGGTAAATATCTCATACTCATTACGTCAATTTTCCTTCTTCAGAAATATCTCACACTTATTACATCAACTTTCCGTCGTGAGAAATATCTCATACTCATTACGTCCACTTTCCTTCTTGAGAAATATCTCACACTTATTACATCAACTTTCCGTCGTGAGAAACATCTCATACTTCTTACGTCCACTTTCCTTCTTCAGAAATATCTCCGCACGCCTATTTCATACAAGCAACCTGTATCTTTTTCTTTTGTAACTAAACTTATTGACTGTCTCCCTTTTTTCAGTGAGTGACTATTGGTAGAACAATTATGAAGATTTGATAGCAGTGCGTGCAGATTAAAATACAGATGAGATTAAGAGTATGAAGCAGGAGGATGGGGTGACATATTTAGATAGCACGCATGAGTGGACAAGCGCTACGAAAACGATATTGGCAAGTGAGAGCTCGATAAGGAGTGAGAGATAGATCACGCAGAGGGGGAGGGGAGAGTTGAGGACTGGAAAGGGGACTAGCGAAACACGTCAATTGGCTGAAACATGGACGTAGGCCCGTTTGGTAGATTATTGCAATGCACTGTAACTCCATCAGTGCAATAATTAGTCATGGCTGCCAGCTTTTGGCAGCGATGTTAAACGAATATCGAACATGGGGAAAGCCCTCCCGTGTTGTTCGTTTTGTAAATTGTAAATGTGGAGCGGTTGGGTGTATACTCTATGTTCTGAGGATGAGGCAGTTAGTTGATGGGGTGTGAGAGAGCCATCTTGCGTTGAGTGAGTGAGTGAACCGTGTGGGAGATAATGCAAGAGAGCTACAATGCAATGCAATGGTCAGTTGTGTGTATGTTGCCCGCAGGGCTACCAACGTAGATGATGTACGAGTTTGATGCTGGGATGACCGCTACCCAACTTCTCTTCTCCCACTACAATCACTCCCCCCTTCCGCGAAAACCACTTTCCAAAACACATCTACTAGCCCTTCGCATGATTGTGCCCCTCCACACGTTAATTGAGGTACAGAGAATCAGAGAGAGAGAGACGGAGTAAGGGTAACAAAACCATTCACTCCTCTCTTCCCTCCCCACTTACCCGTCTATAACATAACATGTTCGTTTGTGGTAACTGGATAGAGAATGTTAGCGGTAGCGAGAGGAGGATGAGTAGCGGATCAAAACGCTTTTAACTGTTGAAACGTACCTCGGAGAGTACATACTCTTGTTTAGACATTAGCGCATCCAATGTTCTGTCAGATAAATGAACGATGTTACAATATATGGAGAATTTTCTATACCGTTTTGCCTCCATGCTTTATCCAGATTGTTAGTGAAGAGTGTTTTCTTCTATTAACTGTCCAGTCCACACTAAAAATTCAATCGCAAATCCAAACTCGCTTTCCTTTTATAATTCTAACTTCCCCATTGCCTTAATCGCTCTAATATGCAATTAAGCCTAGCAATTAGGTTTTCACAAATACATGTTAGTCTACCGATTGTAGATTAAAAGTTTATAAATAATTTATATGTTGCTTTAATATAAACGCTTATATCTTTGTGAACGGCTATATACAGTACAGATTTTTGAAAGGCGTTCGACTGTCAGTTTCTTTTTTTCCATGACATCTGAAAATCATCCACGAATTCAATGCATTAAATTCTATTTAAGTAAATTACAAAGTTGTAGACAAATATAAGGAAGAGAGTTTTTAAGGTCAAGAAATAAAACACCAATTTCGAACTATCATGTTAAAAGCTCGATGTTAAGGGAAAATTTGAGTTTCATACACATACGACAGTTTGTGTTAATTTGAACTTTTGATGGCCTTTAGGCATCTTTTGGCTCAGTCCTAGATAGTGTAAGGGAGAGGATGGGGAAGGTAGCGGACAGGGTGTTACTAAAAGTACCATCCCGACTGGTGAAACTGAGGGAAACCTTGGAAAACCTAAGTCAGGATGGTCAGTCGCGTGGTTCGAACCTGCATGCCTACCCATTGCCGATCCCAAGTACACCAAGTTAAAGCCTGGACAAAAAGATCTGAGTAAGAGATTTATCTTAAGATATATTTACACAAAGAATGTTATTTCCCTTTTTTAAGTAAACAAAAAAAAAGAAAGTGGAGAGTACTTTTAGAATTTCCTGTGAATTTCTAGTGAAAATACAATTCCACCCGAAGACCGGCTAGCATTCAGGAGGTTGTAGATTCAAATCCCGCTTGGAATATGGATATTTTTTTAAGCATTCAACTAGTATGGGAGCTCCACAGTCTAGTGGTTATAGCGTTGGACTCATGTGGTCCCAGGTTCAATCCCCGGCTGAAGTTCCACTTTTCGGCGTCCACCCAGCGTCGTGAGGTAAACTGGGGAGTCACGTGAATAAAGACGTGCCGACCACTTGGTCTAGAAAGCCCCTGATATGCCTATTCGTGGGCAAGGTGACGCACAGTGCTGACTCCACGACCGTCACTCAGATGGATGCAGTTCCACCAACCGTGAACAGATGGCGTTGGGGCAGGCTCAGGATCTTTCGGTCTGTAACGCAAGTGGTTATTATTATTCACCCAGTATAATTGAGACGTATCGAAGTCAATAGTTGCTAAAATAACTCACACAGATTAACTTTTTTTTTTTTTTTTAGAATTTCCCATGCAAATTCACACTCCTAAATTCCTCCGTGAAAATGCAATCACACACGTAGAATTTCTCGAGAAAGTACAATAAATCGCAGTATTACAAACTAGTCGTAAATAGCGCTTTACAACCATTGCATGGCGTTGACTGTCTCTTGGTTTCTCAGAGGATCATTAAGGGAGATATTGGCAGTACAAATGATTTGCTGCGTAAGCGTGGTTTGTTTTGTGTTTTACATAATATGTGCTAATGATTTCATAGATATTGCATTTGTCCTTTTGTTCTGTTTATGGGAAATTTGAGAACCCTACATTCTTTGGGTATTTAGATTCTTTCATTATGTCCAGGAATTCTACCAGACATCCGAAAGGGGGGGTGTCATCCCCTCAAATTCTCGAACACATACTTTTTTTACGTTTAAGAATCGATAGAAACTCTATATAATTCTATTTACACCCTCCAAATTTCTGCATGTACACCTCCCACCTAGAATAAAAATCCTGGCAGAATCCATTCTCTCTTTCTCTCTCTCTCTCTTTATAATTATCTTTCTGTGTCTCTTTGTGATAATATTCACTGTGAATTTACAATTATTTCTTACTCGCCTAACTGATAGTTATTCATTTTTATTTCACAACGGATAATTTATATGTGTAGTTGACATGGTTACTTGAATCCTAATACTCAGATTTTACCAGGATCGCCTATTTTATTTTTGTTTTCTATCTAGCTTTCCACAATTTTTAATCTTGATTTGGTCACTTTTAATCACCTACAGTTTTGGGGCGAAATCCACCATATTCCCAATATATATATTTATGGTGTAACTCTTATTGTTAAATCCCTACTCGTGTCAAGTGGGCTTTGTGGTGGACAAACATCATGTGTGTGGGTGTTCTCGGGAGTGTTTCCTCCCACTTTCTTCCAGTGGCGTCGGCTGTGGGCTATCAAGGCTACCACCGAAGTCTAACCTTATGAATAAACAATGTAATCTGCACGAGTTATATTAATTTATATAATAGTGAGACAAACTCATACAATTTTGTTTTGCAAAATCACAATTTTTAGGTGCATTTTCCAACCCTGTGCTGGTCTTCGTAATTTTCTCCGCTAGTTCTCAGACGCTGCATGCGATGACAGTACACCTACCTAATTTGCGGTGCGCGTGAAAGCTTGCGAAAAATATGGAACCAAGTATTCGGATAAGGAATTGGTAGCTGAGTAGCTTATTGGTTAGTCTGTGCACGTGGTTTGTGCATGCGCGAAGGGAGCCTGCAGCCGCTCGTCTTAATGTTGCATGATTCTCGTCTGCTAAACTGTGAACAAGATCAGTATTACCAAATACAGAGTACTGAAATGTTGTCATCAGCTCATACATACACGTACTAGTACTTACCAACAAGTCAAAGGTTACTGAAATGAATGTAACAGTTCAACTAATTTCTAATTTTTCAGTAATTAAGAAAATTAATTAATTCATAGTGAGGAAAGGGTAATGTATGCTTTTTCATTATCATTTGCTTTATAGGGAAAAATAAAGGTAGATTGCAATTCTGGAACTGTGCTAGAAACATTTTCAACTGAAAATAGTAGAGTTCAGCGAGACCTGGTACAGGGTTGGGAATTGTAATTAATTATCGTGTTTTCAAATTTCCGTCATCTACAGCGAATGTTCAAAGACTATTTCAGCATCAATACTTGTAAATACTTTGGAAAACTCAGGAACAAATTCTTCTCAGTAATTTGGTCTTTTAGTCGATAGAGAAGTAAATCCTTTTATTGATGTGGGGGGGGGGGGAAGTGTGGATGAATTTTTTGACAAGTTTGGTGGGAGTTCACAAAAAAGGAACAACTATTTTTTTTGTTTTGTTTTTTCTTCAGTCACACCAGGTAAATGTTTGGATGGTACCTACAAACTACGCCATGACCGACTATCTTCCAAGATCCTTTCCAGAGGTGGGCAGGTAACCAATGGGCCCTCCCGGGAAACCAAAGAAAGGGCCTAGCCACTGGTAACAAGTTTCATCGTGGTAGTGAGCGTTATGACACGTGGGCCCCAAAAACGAGTTCATGTACAAATAATTATCCAATTTTCGCAGGTAAATGCATTTTTTTTAAATTTTCATTTACCTTAATGCTTCATACATTCAGAGGGTGAGTTATATCATTGTTATCTTGAAAATGTTTAGTGCTCTCAATTGACAAATAGACCTATAAGTATTCTGTGTGTATAAGACATTCGACATTCCTCCCGCTTCAGTGACTCAACTCTGCTCTTCTGGAGTCGAAGCAACAGGTTACGCTTCAGGGATACATTTGTTAAATGAGAAATCCTTGTGTCGTTTCGTGCATTAGAAAGAATGATATTTCTTAACTACAAATACGTCGTTTTAAAGTGCTGCGCTGCTGTAATGGATAGCACACCTAAACGGAAATAGGAAAATCCATGTTTGAGTCCCGGTAACGGAAGTGACTGTTTCTGTGTGCGTAATTTTCGACTTCACCTTACACAAGGTATTTGTTATTTAAGAATAACTTTGGACTTAGAGCTTTTCAGTTCTTTTTCCTTAAACGAAAGCCGTTTCAAGTAGGAATGATTTACTTTCTTAGAATTACCATTAGGTGAACCCTGTACTCTCCCTGCAACTACAAATCTTATTTCCTTTGGTAGTGGTAGTCCCAGCTGTAAATTCAGAATACGCCACTGCTTTCAGAATAAAAATAAAATTCAAAAATTCTTATTGTTAAAACTCAATAGAAACACGTTAGCTTACTTTGAAGCAGATGTAAAGACCTTAATGACATTATCAGCATCGTTATAATAATGGCACTTGCCGATGCACCCACCTCATTGATTTTACCTAAATATTTTTTTCTGCAGGGATTCCGCCAGGATTTTCAGTTTGGGGGGGTGTAAGGTCAAAATTGGGAGGGTGTAAATAGAGTTTTGCACGGTTTCTACATATTTTTGATCGCAAAAATCTTAAAGTTTGGGGGGATGTTCTCGAGGATTTGGGGAGGTGAAACCTCCACGGGGGGAGGGGGATGGCGGAATCTGTTGTTCTGGTATATAGAATTAAGATCAAGAATATTATGAATAAACAATTACAACTTCGTTCAAAGATATAGAAATAAACAAATGTTCGCGTTATTCAATTTAGCATAAATTAGCAAGAAATGTTGTGTTTCCGGTGAAAGCATCTTATTGAGTACGTTTTGAAGGGTAAGCGAAAAAAAAACAAGAGTAATCATCGTGTTTTAATGTTGAAAACATTGTACAAAAAGAGTAGTTACTAATCCTTTAACAGCTATTTCCATGGACACTTCTACGTCTCAGCACGGAAGGAATATTTTGTTCAATAGTACCACGTTCTGCCAACAGGAAGTGCACAACACCCGAAAATGGACATTCCTTCTTTTTTCCCATTACCATTCAAATCAACATTAAAATGATTTATGGCCTATTGATAATATAAAAATATATATTAACTTTCATGAAAATAATTAACTAATAACAGCGTAAATTGGGAAAATATTACTCAAAGTTATCGGTTTCATAAAGATGTTGTGAGTTCTTAAGTGTATAATACAATTACAGGTATAGAAATGGTTATAAATCCGGCCTAAATCAAAATTGCCTGTATTCTATAGATCATTAAATACATTCAACTTCACTTACAAATCTCTTGAAATATCTTGAAGCCAGGATAGCCGTTATACAAGATATACTTTTGCTGGTATGTCTGTTGTTCGTCATTCTAACGATCACGTCAGAGAAACTACAATGTCCCGTTCTGGGTAGATATAGACTCATTCTACTAGCAGTGATTCTTTTCATCGCCGTGTGCCTGATTGAAATTCATGTTAGACTTAGCGCTGATTAATCAAAACAGGTTTGCGGCTCGGTTGAAACACCATTTAGGCAATTTTTAGTATCCGTGATCCATTTTAAGGTAAAATACATTAAATTACTATAAGAAGTTAGTAAGGTAAAACTGATGCCACCTATCGAGATTCCATAAAATATTAGAGGTCGTTGAAAGTGAAAGGTGTTTAATACCTTTCAAAGTTTAGTTTCTTTTGTTACTTCTTATTTTAACTCTTCGTTGAATGAAAAAGAAATGAGAAAATGGCGGCTGGTGGAATTTGGTTTCCGAGAGCTTCCAAATAGTTCTTCATTTAGAATGTCATTGGAAGCCCGGAGACGTTTTCTCGAAATTTATTGCTTAGTCTTGCCCGGAGGTAGACTTGTCGGCAGGATCCTCCAGGTACATATCAATAAAACGTCATCTCGGAACGTTCTCGGGGGAGCAATTACTGCTGATGTACTGCGACCCGAGGGAGGCTCAGCAATTCATCATTATCAGAAATCCGTGGTTTACAATGGAAGAAGAAGGAAGCCCAAGCAGCTAGCTACCTACCTTCCAACAGTTGGGACTACAAAACGGAGTGAACTTTAGAAAGGAAATGATTTTGTGCCAATGTAGTGGTGGCACGGCTTCTGCGTTCGTTTGCCTAATTACGCATGCGCAGCTATGAAAATATTTTTTTTTCTTTCGATTACTTGAAAACAGGAAGAAAACAGAAAGCTTTTTCTTTTTTAAAAAAAAATTCAATGACAGAGAGAGAGACTCTTGTTGTCGAAAGTGAATTTTGTGAAAATCTCTGGGTTCTATAAGTTTAAAAAGGTAAGTATAGATTAGGACAGGTTTAAACTGCCTTTGGCCAAATCAATACCACTTGTATGAAACAACTTGTTGGTACAATGTCTTAGTTTTATTGTTGTTCACAAAATTTACTTTGTCGAATTTCAATGAAGGGTTTCTTGTTTAAAGTGTGGAAAGTGTGAACACTACACCATATTATGTGACACTAAGTTGAATTCCGTAGTGAATCCATGTTGAGAACAATTCGATCAAATTATGTTTCTAGCACACAACTCCCTAACCTAGTGGTGTATTCTATGTTCTAGGGAGAAGCAGAGGTTCAAAACCTGGATACAAAACCAATTGCTTGAGTTCCTTTAATGAATTTACAGGTCGAATTTGAATGAAGGGTTAGTTGCTTCAAGTGTGGAAGGATTGGACACTTCTCCATATTATGCACAACTAAATTGCATCCTTGTTGAGAGTAATTCGATTAAATTATATTTCTAGCGCACAGCTTCCTATTCTAGTAGCGGAATTTGAATTGGTGGTACGCAGAAACAGAGGTTCAAAACCTGGTTATTCTACCTATGAGCTTCTCTAATTATACAAAGAGAATGGAGCCCGGAATAAGGCTTGGAATTTTCACCCTCGTACAAGATTTGAACTGGAAAAAAAAGCCGAACAGACGCCACCGTATAAGGAGAGTACATAATCAAAAATTAACAAGAGCACAGAGAGTGGGTGAACACAGGGAGTGAATGAACAGTAGGGCTTACCGTTATTTATCAGTAATGTCTCGATTGTAACGTATTTTCCTATATTAAACATATTTAAAGTACGATAGGTCTTTTCATCGGTGGTAAAAAGGCAAAACTAGCCTGACCACTAATTCCTCTTTGCTCACTAATGCTAGTTCGAACACTCTACCTCCTATGCTAGCGAGTCAGCTGCCAGAAAATGCCTTCTAAAGGGTCTTTATCATCCCGTCAGGTTATTAATAACATGGCTCATAGGTGACAGTACGTTAAAGTGGCGTTACTTCCGTTGCTTTAATCTCCCAATACACTCGTCGAACAGGTAGAACAAGTTAATTAAAGCCTTGTATAAAGATATTTCCATTGTTCTTGCAAAATGTTCATGTATATTTAGTACATAAAGCTAACCTGTGGGAAACTTTTCTAAGTTCATAAACGATACACATTTTGAGCTTGTTAAATATTCATTCAATGGTGGCAGATTGTACAAGTTGTAACGCACTAGGCAATATCAAATTCCATGAGTCTCCTAGTACTCAGCTTAACCTGGAGTTTGTGCTAAAGGGCAAAAGATTAGTAGTAGAAACAACAGCCCTGAAAATAACTAGTTCAGGAGGGAAAACAAGACAAAAGAACCTCGGAGCTCCTAACCCTTCGGTAAGGAACCCGAGAATAAGTGATTCTACATGACATTACAACGTCTTATATATCTCCCACTCACTGAGTAATAAGGCGCCTTACGCGACATAAAATTAGTTCCAATTTTTTTTTTCTTTTTACAAAAATTAGTAATTATTCTTTTGCACATTATTATAGAAATCGTTCAATATCTTTTCAGTATTTTAATAGTTATTAATTATTGATTAGTTATTTGCAGAGTTCTTCAAACAGAATGCTATAATGTATTAGTGCGCGATGAGAAATATTCTTGTATATGCACACGTATAATTGATTTCTCATACGTTTAAAAGTAAATATTTAGTTCCAAATCTTGTATTCTGCAGCTTTAAATACAGCAAAGCACTCAGCGTGAAAAGTACAGAATATCACAAAAATTTATATAAAATATGGAAGAACTAAATAACTAAATATAAACTAGATCTTGGGCAGGCATATATGGCTAGAAATTAATAACAATACTATTCCACTTTAAAGGATGTGGGTGACGTCACAAAATATTTGGACTTAGAAATAGTTTCATGAGTCATTTGCTGTGAAACTTACATGTACATATAAAAAACAGTAGCTGACTTAACCTGAGATTTCCATCAGTGAATACTAATTGCAAGTGTAGCCAACGGAAAATTGACTTGAAACTGTTTATTAATGTACAAGTGGCAACATTGCAAGAGCAATTTATCCAAAGCACTTGAACGATTAAGAAGCAACAAGAAAGAAGATGAAAGCAGAGAAAAATCTTAGTGAGGAAAGAACTAAGAAAAAGGAAGTCCAAGAATAAAGTTCTCTTCCGTTCTTTCCCTCATTTTTTTTATTTGGTTGGCAAAGAAGTTCCTAAGGACTTTTATTGATTTTAAATTTTCCTTGTGATAATTATGAAAAAAAAGGGGAACCTTCTTGTATAATTAGTTTCCCCTGAAGCTCAGCTGAAGAAGACGGCAAACGAACGTCTTTGAAAGCGAAAGGAGAAACAAAGGGAGGATTAAGAGTAGACGATCTCCAAACTAGAAAATGAGGAAGTAGGAACAAGAAGAAAATAAAAAGAAGATGAAATGAAAATCTTTTTAAGGAAACGACTTTTTTGTTTGTTGCGGAGAAGCGACAAAGTTAAGACTAATAGGTAGAACATTAAACAGTAATAATATGAACTAGGATAATTAAAATGTGACGTGTATACATATCCATAATAATTGTATTACACTTTCATTTTCTACCTATTAGTCTTAACGTTTCTTTTATTTATATAATCTTTGACAAAATTACTATAGATAGATAGATAGTTAGATAGATTCAAATTCCGAGCAGGACGCTGGAGGTTTTTTTTCAGTGCTCCCATGCCTGGTGCCCTGAGATGCACTTTCTTATCAAATTATGTACCAGAGTACCTTTGGTACTTCTGCTCACCTTGGGATTTAAGGCAGTCGGCCGTGCAGGGCCGTGCAGTGTGACCATTCCACCTCACCTCGTGCCAGGGCCTAAAATTGAGTGGAGTACTCCACACTTTGTGGAACTGTATTAAAGGAGTGTGGAACAATAATTCTTAAAGTGTGGAGTTTTATTAATGTGAGTACCTTACTTTTCTCGGATTATGCATTTAAACGCGTTTAGTGTGTCAAACTAAGTCTTACTGATTCAATACGTTCATTATGCAATGGGTTACTCAATTCCATATAACTGCCAGTATATGATATTAAGCCAGAGTTAATACGTATAGGTGTCTCCTAGATGGCAGGGAAAACCATTGCCAATTTTGAGGTGAAGGAACTTTTTAACTATATTTAGTTTTCAAACGTTTTCGGTTGCATTCATATAGTTTTAAAATATGCAACTAACAGCACGTTTATCTGTTGTTTCAATAGGACATTACACTTTTCCGATATAGTGAAATGTGTTGTTTCGTAGATAAAAATTACACGATCCTTTGAATCCGTTATAGAAATATGTACTACCAGAGATAACATACATCAATAACCGCCAAAAATTTAGCCGAAGCACCGTAGACTCTCAACAACCAATCATAACCCAGGAAATATTATCCTGGGAAATATATCCCAGGAAATATTTTAGCCCAACCCCTGCTGTTATGAAATGGCTGGCCAGAAAGGAAAGGCGTTTTAAAGTTGGTAGGAAGTCAATGGAACAGCCCTGGTATAAAGGTGTATTTGCCTCGGCAGAAAACAGACTGAGACAGTGTGATGATCACGGAAAAATGACAGTGAAATTCTTATGTAAGAAAAAGTGACTTTTTTCTTCCAGTGTGACTATTTTTCTTACCGGTTTGTTTCCTGTATTTTATGGTTTAATACAATGCAATTAAATATGTATCCTAATGTGCCTTTAATTTTGTTTGCTCTGAATGCCAAAATTTTCCTACATAATAATAATAATAATAATTTTTTGGTCGCAGGTTAACATGATGTATGGACAGAACACTGATTGTATGTCAAAACAAATGCTGACTAAACTAGTTTTTCTATACTATATAAATTTTTTACCAGTGTGGAGCTGTGATTTCGTTGAATTTTAAGCCCTGCCTTGTGCCGTAAAAGGTTAGGGTAAAACGATCTTCAACAAAAGATGGCAGCACTACCTCCGTATATATCTAATGTATTTTTATCATTGCCCGAAATTTCAATGCTGCTCCAACAAATTAAAGCCTGGAGAGTTCTAACTTTCACGGAATAAAGTTCATAACCAATTCAAGAGTTCGATCAATGCCGATATTATATTTTCGTTTTTCTTCATTGTTGAAATCGCTTGATTGTTGTTGTGAATATCAAAACCTATAACAATGAAGAAGCTCTTTCAACAATGAGATATAATCTCTCTATGTTATTAATTTTCTTCTTTACAACTTCAATTTACTTGGGAATCATTCAGTTACTAAATGATTTTACTGTTATTAGCAGGGTTCGGAAGACCAGAGTTTTAAGAGTGAACTGACGACTAAGGCGGATTGTAACCATAGCAACTTATAAAAAATAACTGACCTTAAAACATCAATTAATAAGACTGATAGACTGTAAAACTGTATTATATTATAAATATTATTTTAAAAAAACAGCAATTTTTAAAACGAACGCGCAATGGATGGGCATAATTAGCCAAGTCCGCGCTAGATTACAAAATACGAATAGGAATGCGGATTTTTATAACCAAAGAACTTCTGTAATATGCATGCATTTAAGTTCTTAAAATTAGCAAAATATGACCTTAAAAACTGAAAATCGAATATATGGATATAGGATATATGTAAAATTTAAAATGACTAACATTAAAAAAAATTATATCAAACATAATTTCGAAAAGCAAAGAATCAGAAGATAATAAGTCTTATAAAAATATCTTCTGACTTTCATTTAAAATGTTTCAAATACTTCACATTATCTCCATCACTACGGTTGGACTGAATTACAACATGCATTTTCAAATTATCAAATTTAAATACCCTTCTGCTGTCCGCAAGCACAACCCTGTGCCTGGAATTTATTTTTAAACACTGGAAGTACTGTATTGAACACAAAAAATATGCCTTTATTTCCTACCTTTGGACCATAATATGTATGCCCTAAGCCGAAAATATAATAGAAATATGCATTTATATGACCAATAAACACAATATTATTTAACTTAATAAACAGAAAACCAGCCCGTCAGAAAATATGTTGAGGAAAAAAAATCCGATCCTTAGTTGTCAGTTTTTACTTTCCTTTTTATTTCCGACAAATTACGTTAAAAGTTGGAAGAGTTTTCTACCAAAATACCTAAATAATACATTTCTTTAGTAAATCACAGAGAAATACCAACATTTGGAGGTAGTAACAAAAATTCCACTTTACAGATTTTCGAACAACCGGTACAGCTATCAGTATTCAATTTTTAGCACCATTTCACCCAAAATACAATGAACTCACATACCCAGAATTCTTAATATTTATTGTTAGTTGACTACACTACAAACATATGCTAGAGTCGATAATAGCAGGCACATTCTTGTTTATCACTTCTGGGTCTTGCTTACCACAACGATGGGGGGGGGGGGTCTGGCAAAATCACTGTGTGTAAATTGTTAACATATATTCTGTGTTGTTCTCACAAATTATCGTTTACTACACCTGAAAAATAAGATCAGATGAAACTGTACCGTAGCTGTTACAAACTCAATCTCTGACTATCCTTACTTATAGATATAAAGCATAATAGATTGATCCATGTAATTAATATTTTCCACACTTTTATTAATGCATTTCAAAATTACGTAACAATTACAAATGTATTCATTGTTTACAGTACAGTTCGTGCCTTTTTATTCCAGTCATAACATAATAGTTATACTTTTCAAGACTAATTACGAGGTTTCCCTCGTTTTCGTTGGTGGCCACTGATGAAAATCACTTAACTAGTGTTTCTTGCTTCTAAATTCCCTGTTTTTAAGCAAATAAAAAGCGTAAAGGTAAAAAACCTTCACAGAAACCAGCTTGATTAGTGTTATTCAAACTGGGCAGGTGACAAGGTAATCAGAACCATCTGTTGGTTATAATTAACGTCATTCTATGTGGGGGACATCTTATTTTATTCTCACACGGTTCTTTAATTGTGACCATAACTTTTCCACTTCATTGCTCATTTCCTAGTCAAACGAGAAAGAAATCATCTCTTGTCCTTGAGAAATCGATGTAGTTTTTTGTTGGACAAGACGCTATTAAGCTTGCAAGGTGTGAAGGAGATATATTTAAAGGATTCATTAAAGGGCCATCGTGGCGTTGTGTGTGGGCAACTGATTATTTGTGATTGTGTCTGAGGTTGAATTTCAAACTAGGCGCGTCCGATTTCTTCTCTTCTGCTTCGTGTAAGCAAAGAAAAAAAAGAAATTATCACAATGACCATTGCTACTGGAATTGGGAGGGGCTAAATTTGCTGTTACACCTTCAGCAGAAGATTATTCTGTTCTTGTCCAACTGGTTTTCAAAAGCAGAAAGGACGTTCAGACAATGGCCACTCTTTCTGAATGAGAAGTTTATTTATTAGATATTTAGAATGTGGTTCTGCTCAAAACAGTGTGATTCTCATCACGCACACAGCCATATGTTTGCCGTTTGTAATATCGTCTAACTGTCACAATACCAGAATTTATGATTTTTGGCCTTCATATTTAATTTAAATCCGAATTTGTTTCCTTTAGTGTGTATGCGGGTCGACAGATGGTGCTTTCGGTATTTCTACAACTGCATCCGTTAATAATTTTTTACACTTAGATCATTTAGTAAATTTTTTAAATTTATTATTTCTCAAAACGTATCATGTCAAGTGTTAATATAGTTTTACGTTTAAAATGAACACTACTGTCAAAATAATCCATCTTTTAAATGAATATTGCAGAAGACTTTTAAGAGATAGATTACTTATTAATAATTTTATCTCGAGTTCGCAACATCATGACTTCTCAAATTACGCGGGCAAGCTGTGGGCAGTCTGTACTGCTTATATGACGATTGAACAAGATATTTGGATTCCTAAGGGCGACACACTTCAACCTCTCATATCAGTGTTTCCCGCCCTCTGGTGTTAATTTTTTTTATTATAAACATTAAATCAGACGCTTTAACATATGACATTGGTCTTATGGGGGAACTCGATTACTTACTTCCGAGCAGGGTTTAACCCAAGATTTATAGAACCGATTATCTGATACGTGACGTCATTCAAGTCGACAAGGATAAATGAATTAAAGGATAATCGAAAATCTATAAACTTGAATTCATGTCTAAACGTAAGGCCGCCATTTTAGTGTAGTGAGATGAAAAAGAGTATGAAAATTGCCACCATACAAGATTTAATTCAATGGATTGATGGCAGTAACAGATTAACAGTATGGCAGTTTTCAATGTTAACAGATTAATATGTTGGATACTTACGTTCAGGGTTAGTTAATTACTTTCTCTTTATACTTTTCCCATTCTCTTAGGGTTAATGTAAAGCAACGATCTCCAACAAAAGATGGCAGCACAACCTCTGTATATGTTTAATGTATTTTTATCGTTGCACGAAATTTCAATGCTGCTCCAACAAATTCAAGTCTAAAGAGTTCTAACTTTGAGGGAAGAAAGTTCATAACCAATTCAAGAGTTCGATTAACGTCGATTTTTTTTGTTCATTGTTGAAAGAGCTTCATTTTTATAGATTTTGATATTCACAGCAACAAACAAGCGATTTCAACAATGAAGAAAAACCAAAATAGATAATCGGCATTGATCGAACTCTTGAATTGGTTATGAACTGTCTTCTCTGAAAGTTAAAACTCTTTCGTGCAACGATAAAAATATATTAAACATGTACGGAGGTAGTGCTGCCATCTTTTGTTGGAGATCGTTGCTTTACATTAACCTTAGATTCTGGCATTCCGAATATGATGGGGTATCGAGTTTTCCGACGCCTTACGGGCAATGAAGGGACCACACATTGGTATGGTAAAACAAAAAACATTGTTACCCGTTCTTTCCATCATCTTTACTCATTACTCTGCTATTGATGGTTAAAATTGTAAAGATAATTTGTGGACATTCTGTATATTCTAATTCAGTCCATCTTTCTGTTTTTCTGTCTTGGTTAGGCTTGAGTATCCATCATATTTACGAAATTATATATTTGGTAGCAATATTCAAGGCTAAAATGGCATTCATATCAAATCGGAAACGTTCTACAGAGAGCTAACAGCCAGGTCCAAGCTTCCCAAATTATCATTCCACGCCAAATTACTAGCATGTTGCTCTGATTCGCTTCAGATTTTAACGAATTTCTCTGAGGCCGTTAGAAACAAGGTTTCAAGTGTGCCTGTAAGATATTTTCGTAGAGGGTCTCTTTGTTCGAGAGATACACCGAAACAAATGTTCAGTATTTCTGAAAAATCCTTGACTTTTTTAAAGGACAATCTCCGAAAGTAACGAAGCTAGAGAGCATGAGGAATTTTTGTTGTAAGGTGGATAGTTCAAGTAACTATCATACTAGGTCAGATTTCGAAAAGTACTTTTATTTTTTGTCGTTTGTTTTGTTTCGAAAAAATGTGAAAAAAAAATTAAATTTTGATGTCTACAAAATTTGGTCCAACGGTGAGGATACACATACAGGCAGAATTCGCTCTTTGTATATTGGATTAAGCTATATTTCTTTTAAACTAAAGTAGAAAACGTCTATTTCGGTCAAGTAAATAGTGGATGATACGCCAGCAAAAACTTACTTGACCAGTGTCTGCAAGTACGAAGTAGTCATTTTTTTTTTACGATTGTTATAACGTTTCTTGTACAATTGAAGAAAAAATTAAGACATTTCTCTTTTAATTATAGCAGTTTCTGGTGTTAACTGCCCTAATATATCTTATTTGATTGGACGCCAACAGTGTGTGAACAATTACAAAAGGGCGTTTCCAGAAAACCCTAAACATCGACGCCAAATACAAGTTCCTCTCTCTCTCTCTCTCTCTTTTTTTCTAAAAAAAAAAGGTCAATTCTTCACTTCTTTTTAGGAGAAACTATTAAAGAGTGGCAAAAATCTGTCATTCCAGTTTCTCGTGGAAAAGTAATTTTGGAATACGAAAAAGTATGTCTTCCGGTTGTTTGGAATCGATTCATCTTAATTACTCGATACATCCAATACATGA
>JAGDQP010022526.1:0-10984 GCA_022664845.1 Lepisma saccharinum
GGACTCATCATCATCTTGTCACAAAGAAGCGTGCCTTACTAATATTCAACATAATTAAGCATACCTTGAGCACACGCACACTTTCTCCTTCGAAACACTTCATATCTGCACCACCTTCCCTCGACCAATCGAGTTCCTTAATCGCATCGCACTCAAACACCTCTTAACTTTGATCATTTCGAGGTCAACCGCAGTTAGTTCTCTCGCAACTAAACGAGAATTTGTTGTATTTGTTATTTTTGAAGTGAAACATACAATGCAGTTCATATACAATTTTAAAGCCTATTTAAAACTAAAATAGCTTATAATAGAAGAGAAATGAATATGCGTTTCTCCTAAAAAGTGAAAATTGAGCTAATACAGCGTAATTTAAACAATACAACTTAACTGAAATAATTGTATCGTATTTTAAATATTTATCTGTTAGTTGAAATATTAAATTATCAATTTCACCCACAACAAATAAAAATTTTTGTCTTCTTAGCCTAGATTTTAAATTATCAAGTTATCTCAGCTTTTATACTTATTTTTAAGTGCTTCGATGAAATCGATTAGTTAAACGTGAACAACTTAATTAAACAGAAGCTATTTATATTACTCTGAATCGATGTTTCTAAAGAGAACAAGTTTATCATATCAAAAACAATATCAATGTTTGCCAACTCCCTCAAAGTGAATTAGCGTTTACAAATTATATTCAAAATTCTACCACGGAACAAATTAAATATTATAGAGTTAAAAAAACTACCTGTGCTTATGGGCCTGTGCGTTAATTGTTATGGAGTAGCCAAGAATACCATAAGTGTTTCGTATCAAACAATACACGTCATATCCCAACTGTTCCTTTGTTCTCAAAGTGTTGAATACTGGTTCCTCCATCAAAAGCTGGGAAAAAAATAATAACAATCGTTTACATATGTTACAACATTTTATTAAAACTTCTGCTCGGATTCTAATAAAAATTACAATATTTGAGGCTTAAATTGTCGAAGTATATAACAAATATGCTGTGTCTAGATTTCTGACCAATATAACACTTGTAGACCTCGGATTAGTATAGTAAAAATAGTGTGAAGAAATCGATTCTGAAATGTAGCCCACTCTCTGACCTATAGGATGAAGTGCTCCCTAATAGACCCTAGCAAAGACTTTTCCGATGATCATATGCTTCACAGCATTATTTGCATAAATTATCTCAAGAACTTCTTTGAGACCCGAACCTTTCATTGTGCATCACATAGATCCGAAGAAGCTCATCACGCTGGGAAGACCTCCAAGCCTCAATAAGATCTGCATCAGAGAACTATCTCATTTCAGATTAGCAATAATACTTTGAGCTTTCCGAACGAATGTAATTGTAACAGGTGTATCGTTAGGTTTCTTTGATTGATAACGTATGTAGTGCAATGTAGAATAAATGCATGTTGGATTGGTTTCATCCATATCTATCTTAGGCAGAAAATAAACCGTTGCTTTTCCTGGATGATCATCTTTGTGGATTATTTGGCATAGTTTGTCCTGAAAAGGACTTTTAAATTAAAATGATGAGATAAACTCCACAATAGATCAAGACCTTTTCTTTCATTAACTAACTCTTATGGTTTCAGGTGATATGTTGCTATCTTGTTGTCAACATTGTCGGTAACATATTGTATAAAACTTCCTGGACTGTCCCCAGACGTATCGGTCCTATTTATTGCTGCACCATCTCTTGAAACTTTCAACACTTCTGAGTAAGATCAAGAGAAACACACGTTACGTAGAGTATGCAGTAAAAATCTTCAACCCATATGAAAATGAGCTCATATACCTATGCCTAATTGCAAAGGAGCGAACATGACTCATGGGCGCACAGCTTGCACTATAGCCTCTCCAATAGATTCCACTTTACATCTTTTGTCCTTGACAGTTACAAGAACTGTCAAAAATGCATGTAAACGTTCAGGAAGATATTAGATGTTGGCTGTGCTTTGCAGAATATCTTCAACAGAAGCAAACTCATCAGCTGCCACTTCCATTCCCTTTATATCTCCTCTTATCAGGTGTGCCGCAGCAAGGAACTGTTTTGCTTCCTTTTGAATTTTGATTTTTAGCTGCGTCATGATAATCTCAAAGAATATGATCTGATTTCTTCTTAAATGTAAATATGTTTTACACACGAGCTATTGTGGTAATAACATCTTCCCCGAAATGATCAAACAATGGACATTTCCGTTTTCCCTATCCTTATATATTTTACAATTTGTTTGTGTACATCAAATTAAATAATATATAATGTTTTTGAAATTTCAGCGCTACGGTTTTCCGTTACGTTGAAATATAGCATGAAATACTGAGAATTCAATCTGCTACGTCATACAACGAAAATCATCCTCTGATTGGTTTGATGTAATCAATCAATACTATTTCCGTAGCTATATGCTTCTCCCTACGTTACGTTCATTATTCAGAAGTTTGAAGACGAAAAAACAAAAAAAGGGAAAGAACATTTACATCATCATTTAACGAAATAATTAATGTACAAATCTGCAGAACACACTTCAATAAGTTAAAACACCGAAACATGTTTTTAATAACAGAAGTTGCTCGCAACAATGACAGGGGGACAGTCTTAACTTGCAGTGCTCTTCTTATCACTGGCTTGTGTCACTTTTGATGTCTTGGCAATTTGGCGCAATTAGTTGGCACATGCAATTTTTTAACTTTTTATACTTCCACCTAAGGCTCTTCGAATCCTATCAAAGGCCGTGTTTTATTTTACTTCACGAAACGCAAGAGTAACTTCAATGTAAAAGTTTCAATTTACGTTTTTGTTTCTTAAATGCTTTTATTATTAATTTTTACAATGACATATTAAAACTATTCAATATATTCACGGGCTAGAAGTAGTACGTTAAATTGTTAACAGATGGCAGTAACGAGCACTATCAATTCATGTGCTTTTAATTTCTTGAAAAATGCTTCACTAGCATTCATTAAAAAAAGTATACAATTGTCGGATGTAAGAACCTACATTTTTACAGAAAAAAATAGGTAATTCTTTTTAAATACGCGAGTTCTAAAGATCATTATTAGAAGATATCCTATGATTTAATAATGAAAAAAGAGCTGCTATAAATTAGCGTTGATGCTACCAAAATATATCAATATCTTAAAAAAAGTATTAAAAGTAAAAATCAATTTTAAATTAATAAATCGAACTAAATGACGTGTTAAGGCATATAGAAACGCTATTCACCACTTAAAATATTTCTTTTGATTCAATACCATCTGTATGTTAATGACAAGCAGTCGGCAGACTGATTACGTCATAACATGGCGGCGCTCGATTAAGCGCAAGGCTGAGATTCTTTTGAAGCAAGTCTTTATTACTCTTGATAATTGAATCACAGAAATAAAAGAAAATGTTTTCCGTAGTCTACTTTAACAGAAGAATTTTTTATTGTAATAAAAGAATACTACCGGAAATGTCCATTATATCAACGCCACGCCGGCTGAAGAGACACTCATCCAAACAAGAGAACACATGACTATAGTTTAAGTTTCATATCTACGTAATCACTAACGCTATAAACACGAAACAAAAATCATTTTCAAGACTAATTTATAAGCTATAACATTGATCCTAAGCGTTAGAGCGTAAAGTACTTAGTTTCTTATGTATTCTTTGTGGAAGAAACCAGCTATATCATGAACTTGGAAAACTATAATAAATAATTAAAAGCTTTCTAATTGCATAAAGCTATGAAACAAAAACCATCTTTTAGGAAATTTCATACTCTCTCACTTTGGTTATCTCCATTTTTATGTACAACCCACTGTTTCTCAATTGTGATTAATTTTAATTTTAAAGGCCTTTTTGGCGCACAATTTTCAAGGTGGCGGCGAACCTACAGGTCAGAGAGTGGTGGACACTTCAGAACTGTTTTCCTCACACTTGTTTACTATTGACAGAGTTGGTTTCATTTATATTGGAATTAGTTCCTCAGATAGCCAAAACAATGCCATAATTTTATTAGACTGGTGGGAACATGAAAGAAATCATGTGGTATCAACTACTTAGCAGAAATTAAGAACTAGAACAAACTGATTGTGTAATGAATTCTATTCAAGGGACAGCCATTGCCGTAGAATTCAACACTGCAGGCTTTTAAGCTAGCTCAATTTTCTTAGGAATAACATTGACCACATGACAATAAACATAACTGTACGCAAATAAATATTTTTAATATTGGGTGTCGTATGTGAATCTCATTGGATACAACGAAATTCCGTATTAAGTTAACGCTTTGGTGTCTTGCTTCATCAAATCCGGGTGTGAACCACTATTATTCGTTTCTCGCAGTACTCGTTGTTGTATAATATTCGGCAAGATAAAGTACTTGTGTGAAATGTGGGTAGTAAGCATTATTATGTAAACGACAAATACTACATAAGAAGCTGCCAGAATATTCTGACAGATGAGAAGGGAAGAGCAAATTTTCTTTAGTCATACATTTCGACACTAAACTATGTAATATAAGGAGAAAATTCTAAACTGAGAGCCAGAACTGCGTAAGTCCAATTTTGGGTAAAACAAGATAACTGCAGTTTTGTACAGTATTCGGAAGGCCTCACATACTGGAGAAGAAGAAGAAGAAGAAAGAACACATGAATTCGTTATTTTTTTCTTCTATCAAAAAACTGCTACTGATCAGTGTTGTCCATTCTTTAGCTAAAATATGGACGATGTTACTTTATTCAATCTCTTTTCGGAGGCCCTTCAATTTACAGGTGCTGATTACTTTAGATTAAAATTATATCTTTCGCGGAAAACATAGATTTTAAATTATTTTTTACACATCTATGATATTTTAAAATTATTTTTGTACTAATAACTGAAGTTAAAAAATCTCACAAATTTATAACATTATAACATAATGATTGATCACTAATAGAGGAGTATTAAAAACATTATTAAGAGTATTTTACTTAAATTTATGCTACGTATCTCATACTTTTATGTATATTTCATAAATACGGTATACTATATTTAAAAGGAGCTAATTGTTAAGAGATGCTTTACGTCTACTATGACGTCTCAGGAAGAATGCTTAAAAAAATAACTGAAAAATCTTACCAGTACAAGTTCCAACATACACTTATTTTTAGTTGTTAGTGGTCCACTCTGGTAATAGTTTGTAATCACGGAATTGGAGTCAAGTGGGTTGAAGTTCTTAACTCTACAATATGATTCGCCCAAAGGAATCTGCACTATTCGCATCTGGATTTAGACATTTGTTTAAAAAAGAAAAAAAAGGGAAAACAAGATTTTAATATTAAAACGAGTAACACCCTTTTACTTGAAGAATTATCAACAATAAAAGCACTTAACATTTAAATTATAATAAGTACTACCTCATAAAACCTAAATGACACATAATAAAGTAAGCGGTATCAGGATTAGAGTAAAATATGGACAACATGAGAAAAATGCACAAGAATCCCTATTTAAATATTGAATATTGGACTTAAATTTCTTCTGTGGAACACACGTTGGATTATACTTCCTTGCTTACTCGAAATAATTAAGTACCTAAGCCGTAGGAGAAGAATGGCCTTACACTCAGCAATACCTCGTTATGTAGAACTTTTCCTATTCTGTATAAGCTTCAGACATCGCTTTAATAGAAAGTACTAACGATTTGTTATATACAAAACCAAAGTAAGAAACTTTTTCCTTTTAATAGTGTTAATTTCCCTTTACTATACACTATTTTGGTCACTAAGAGGTAATTTCTTGTTCATCAGTGACGTAACAAGGACTTTTATTGCAGTAACAAGCTCCTAGTAAAGCTATTACAGTTTGCACTAAAATTTTCTACGCTCAAACTGCGTATCTTGAGATCTATCACTGTACTTCGGTTGATGCCACAGCGTAATTTCATTGAATTGCTTAAATACGCGCTGTAAAATTTATTACCAAGGTTCGTAAGTGAGAACCGCAGTACGCCTATCGAGGCCACTCTCTCGCAGTATGAACTCTCGAGCGTACACCTTAAGCTCCCGCAAGAAGTTAACATGCCCGCATTCCGTGATTGGACTACACTGCGTGGGGCTACACCCAACCTCCACGCTGTTGCGCTAGACGTTATCGAGATCTTGTACGGTGCTTCTCAACAACCTACTAGACCCTGACTAGCTGCTAAAAACCAAAATACTCGAACTGAATCGTAACGACAGTTCTACGTGATCTAAATTTGAAGTGTACATCTCCATCTATTCTATACCTTGCGTTCATTAACTTTCCGTGACCATGGCACTTCCAAGATATTCACTGTGTTATCTCTTCTCACAAGTTCTTCTGAGGTTTCGTAAACAAGGTATATTATTATGGACATTCATTCCATAAAGATTTTCTAACGAAAAATTCGTACATAATTGTACTTACGGCAAATGAATTATATCACCACCTAGTGGGCTTAATTCTCACTACATTTTCCTGCTTACTCATAGATGCATATTATTTCTTGTTGTACAGTATTGTTTTCTAAATTCGCTGAATATTTCCGAATAGAATCACTTTTGATGTATAATATTAAAAAATACAACTTTACTCTTTGTTTCCATTTACTTTGAGTATAAAGATATACAAATTCCATTTTTTTTTTCAAACGAAAATTCCAACGAAATATGGGTGATCGTTATATAGCGTAGTCTGAGGACGCGCCATCTTGCCGGAGAAAAGGAGAAAAAATCATTTTAGGATTAAGCAGTGAGGGAAACACGCTCTCGCGAAGCATGTGTAGATGTTCAGCAGTCACCTTTTCATGGATAAATACCGGCTGCACAATTCTAATAAGTACTAATTGTACTAATTCTAATTGTACCCATATTCCAAACTACATTGAAATGTGTAACATTTTTATATTTTTAAAGTTGAGTGTTTTCTCCAAAATGGCTACTTTTCGTTGTCTACACTTCCTGTATCTAATGCTTCTGAATTTAAAATTTCGTTACGTTATCTATTTTGATTGGCTGTCAGATTGTAACGTGAGTCAAATCTGATTGGCTCACGAAGGTCAGAAGCGGGAAGTGAGGACGTTGGAGGAACCATGTGCTGCTACAGGCAGTTGGTTTTACGAATGCCGTCGAAACTGGTTGTGAATGCCGTCGGGGCTGGTTCTAAATGCCGTCGGTGAAGGTTGTGTTAATTTCATTAGTATTTATGAAATGCTATTAGAGCTGATTTTGTATCTGAGTTCGAATTTCATAATATCAGATTATTTATCTACTCAAGGTTTGATAGAATCCAGTTTCGTAAATAGTGAATATAATTCCGGTAAAATAGAGAAAGAATTATAATTAGTGAAGCATTTTTGAATGGAGTGTGTTATATATTACGAAAGAAGTGATATTTCTCCATTGTGTGTTTCATGGTGCTAAAAAGAAACGAAAAGTATTCGGAAGTGGGTATTATCATAGTGTTTATCCTTGTGCTAGGGATTTTTACTGAAAAGAGAGTGAAATTGGAATGGTAGCTAAATGTTTGTGTCTGTCCTGGTTCACAGTAGCTTTCTGGTTATATTGGATTAGTAACTGTGGGTGTTCTGTAGTTTTGGAGCACGTAGTTGATAGATCCTCTAGTAATCTAGAGTATTTAGTTTTCAATTTCACTAAAGTTAAAATAAGTAAATACAGGTACTTGAAGGATTACGAGATACGTGAATTCTGTATTCGAGTCAGTAGGGACACAAAGAGAAAAGAAGAGAAAAGAAGTTGTTTTTCTTTCTGTTTAGTTTGTGCTGTTTTCATATTAAAACAATTAATTTCATGATCAGAAATAAACTCATAAAATTTTACCTAAATATCTGCCTAATCTTTGAACTTCACCTAAAGATAGAAAAGAGAGAACCGGATGAATGTCGAGGTAGTAACTTATATATAGGAAAAGTTGTGACCATTCCACAGATGACCAGGTTGGAAGGATACAGGTATTAACTCGATATAGTAGAGAAAAGTTCTCAAGGAAAGTGAAAGTGCATGGTAAGGTTTTTATTCCAGGAACAGTGAATAAAATTATTAGGAATTATAGTTATACAACCACAACCAGAACTGACGATAATGAGAGTGCTTATTGACGATATCATTACTCATATTTATCTTTATGTATAGACCAGTGATAGGCTTAAACCATAGTAACATTATCTTTCTATTCTCGAAATTGAAAGCTACTGGCTATAATATGGAATTTAATATACCATAGTTATTCTCTGATTAGACTCTCTGACGTATTATATACGTATGACAATTCCCATAAAAGCTATTCTCATTATATGAGGAAAAAAATAATAGGGGATCACTTCTATATACATAATTTTTATCATCCCAAGAATGGTAACCAATGGCTTTACCAATTTTCCATTGGGTTACAAAGACATTCAATATTTGTGCTCTTGGGAAGGAACTTCCATTACTAAGAAACAAGAGCTACACATTACAACATCATGACTTTCACCCGATACCTGCTTTGCTAACATCTGTCTATGATGAACTGACATCAGACCAATAACGACGGATATGTTTGTTGCCCTCACAGTGTGCCTAATTGTAGCAGGATATTGTATAGCTTCTCCCTTTTAATAGAATCATAAGCCTTCTTAAAATCAATGAACAACTGGTGGACAGTCCCAATCCCATTGTATTCCCATTTCTTCTCCAAAATTTGTTTCAAGGCGAAAATCTGGTCCAACGTCGATCTATTTCTTCTAAATCCACACTGGTGATCTGCAATTATTTCATCTACGTATACATTTAGGCGAGTTAGCAGTATACTGCTCAGTACTTTGTAACATGTAGGAAGTAACGATATTCCACGGTATTTATTACAGTCCCATTTATCGCCGTTTTTATAAACCGGTATTATTATTGAAGTTTCCCATTCCTTTGGAAGATCCTCCTTCCTCTATATAACGTTTATCAATTTATGCAGTTCCTTCATTAATAGTTAATAAGTTCCTTGATTAATAGTTACAGGCTAAATTCAAAATCAACTTGAAAGTCGTCAAATTCATGCACATTTCGGCCTACCTTTACTTCGGACAATTTCTGGGAATCCCTAATTTTAATTAAAACAAGCTGACAAGGCTATCACACTTAACTTTATCTTAAAAACACACAACTAGTGTAAAGGTTTCTATGTTCTAACAACATCTTCCTCAGATAATACATTAACAGTTCATAAAACGTGCCATAAGGCCCAGAGATCCTTATTACATCATCCGCCAATCACGTCCCAGAATTCGTTCACTTTCCAAAACTAAACGAATTGTAGCTAATCACAGTTCTTGTCTAACAGGCCCCGACCTTAGTCAATTATACCGCTATCACAATCAAGTAGCATGTAACAATATAACAAGGAAATATAATCGAGGCACAAAAATATATTAGGTAAACAAATGCGAAATAAATAAATAATTAAATGAAAATGTAAAAAATAAATAAATTTAAATAAACAGGCCAAAAATATAACAAATAAATACAAAATAAAAATAATAAATAAATTAATAATCCAAAGGAAACTTAAAAAATAAAAAAAAAAAAAACATTAACCAGGTACCTATTCAACAGTCCCTCTTTTCTGGAAGACTTTCTCCGCTCTTCTCTTCCCAGTATGTCTTCCCATTCTTCATTTATGCTCAAGCCATCATTTCAGTTTATCTCGCGTTTCTCTAATTCTCCTTGCTTCTTTCCATTTCCTAACCAACATCCTTTCCTCTTGTTCTAGTATATCCGCTCCTTCCCAGTCTGTATCATGCACCTCTTCCTGTACACGTTTGTAAATAGCATTTATGTCTTTTTTCAATCTTATGTCATCCTTGTGTTGCTTAAGGCTTTCCTTTAATTTCTTTTCCGTCTCTCCTATATACACAGCATCACAGCTCATACACGGAGCACTATATACAACTCTTCTTTGTTCTTCTTTCTTTACAGCAACTTCCTTCTTGTTTCTCACTAAGTCCAAGACACTCTTCCTTCCTTTCTTATGTTTTTACTCCTGTCTTTCCTAACAGCCGCTTGATTTTCTCGGTAATTCTTCCTTCACTTTATATCCCAAACCAGTTTTTCTTTTCACTTCCTTTTCTTCTCCCTACTTCTTCTTTTTTGTGCCATATTCTCCCCCTCATCATTCTTCTGTCATCGTGACTATAACCATTTTCCCGTAATTTTTCCCAAAACTTTTCCACACTTCTCTTATTTTGATCTTCTTCCGTGTTATTCTATCCTCCATTTTCCTTATTAAATTTTCTTTTGTAATTTCATCAACGTCACTCCTCTCGTGGCAAAAAAAAACTCCTACTGTATATTTCTTCTGAAACCATGATGTTACAAATATCCTGTCTTTCGTTTCCTCAATCCTGATATTCAAGAAATTCAATACTTTGTTTTCCTTCTCCATCTTTCCAAAAACACCCCTTTGCCGTTATCATTGAGTTCCTTAATGAATATATCTAATGTTCTTCTTGAGCCTTTCCAAATACCCAGACAGTCATCAACGTACTTGCAAAAGAGTAGTAATCGGTCCTTTCCTTTCTCCATCGCCATTCTTTCCCAATCATTCATTACCAAATTTGCTAACACTGTGCCTATACACAATCCTATACTAAGGCGATCCTATCCTATACTGAGGAGATACTAGAACAAGAGGAAAGGATGTTTGTTAATAAATGAAAAGCAAGGAGAATTATAGAAAAAGGAGATAAAGCTATGAACTGGAATGGTGGCTTGAGCATAAATGAGGAATAGGAAGACATACTGGGAAGAGAAGAGCGGAGAAAGTCTTCCAGAAAATAGGGACTGTTGGATAGCCCCCCCCCCCTGGTTCTTTATGATTTAATTAGTTAAGATTTTTATTTTTTAAGTTTCCTTTGGATTATTTATTTATTTTTTATTTAGTATTTATTTGTTATATTTTTGGCCTATTTATTTATTTTATATTTTTATT
>JAGDQP010022526.1:11084-30304 GCA_022664845.1 Lepisma saccharinum
TTATATTTTTGGCCTATTTTTTAAAAAATTTATTTATTTATTTAACTATTTATTTATTATGCATTTGTTTATCTAATATATTTTTGTGCCTCGATTATATTTCCTTGTTATATTGTTACATGCTACTTGATTGTGATAGCGGTATAATTGACTAGGGGGCGGGACTTGTGAGAGAAGGTCTGTGATTGGCTACAATTTGTTTAGTTTTCGAAAGTGAACGGATTCTGGGACGTGAGTGGTGGATGACGTAGTAAGGATCTCTGGGCCTTATGGCACGTTTTATGAACTTTTAGTGTGTTTTAATGTGTTGTCTGAGGAAGATGTTGTTAAACCATTACGTTGGCTGTGTGTTGTTAAAATAAAGTTAAGTGTGATAGCCTTGTCAGCTTGTTTTAATTAAAATTAGGGACTCCTGGAAATTCTCTCAAGTAAAGGTAGGCCGAAATGTGCATGGATTTGACGACTTTCAAGCAGGTAAATATAATTCGTTTGCGCCAAGTCAATATCTCAAACAGATTCCATTTCCCGAGTGATTTTCTAAATATGCGTGGTTGCATAACCAACAGGGATCTGAGCTATTCTCCGAACTGCAATACATTCAACGAACTATTGATTTATTGGTTATCAATGAGAGAGAATGTCATTGTAAACCTGAATGGCGATGATTAATCATGTAAACAGTGCAATATAGGGCAATAAACGACCGCAGTGCTCAAGTGGTCATAGGTGTCAGATCATAAGTCACAGCTAGAGTTCCGCATTTGAGTCCCGGCTGGCAATGAACTTTGTGTAATTTCAAAGCACAAAACAAAAGCTTAATGGTAGCAAGATGTTAGAAAGTTCTTGGTTACTAAAGCGACTTTTTTTTTTTTTGTAGAAATCGTGAGAAGTGAATATCACAGACTTAGTAATGATTATGAATGAAAAAGGACAGAAATAAGAGACGTTTGAATTCCGTTGACATCAGGTGCACAATATTAAAAACGCATTTACGTCTGATCGTCCTCTTGTATTTCTACGTTTGGATTTTTGAATCTGAACATGTTAAGCTCTGCCTATTCATCAAGAAAAAAAGAAAAAATAGAAAAAATAAACGCGAATGGTGAAGTGTGGTTGCGTTTTAAGTTAAAAGTTCAAGTATTGAGATTTGGAGTAAGAAATTTTGAGGGAAGAACTTAAAATAACAGATTCTAAATAATTTGGACCTTTTGAAAGGAATTATCGTTCGTCGTTGCTTGAAAACAGGTATTCTAAGTTTTATTTTTTAGAACTTGGGAGAGGATGTCGTTATTGGGTCGTATAGCGGTGATTTACAGTGTAAATATGAACAGTTTTATGTTAAATGCGTGGAAGTTGCCGGGATATGAAACTGAGCAGGAACACGAAGCATTAACATGGTTGCTCTTTAAATTACATTGCTGAGATGGTAGTTATTCCTAACTCCGGAACCAGTCTGGGAAAGAATTTTTGCTGTCCATCAACTTTCCAATGGAGTGAATGGAACCGGTAAGTCAAACGCGATTGAATGCATTATGCAAATGCATAGTATCTAGTAAAGATGGATAGTATCTAGCAGTGCCGTAACTAAAGGAGAGCCAGATGGGCCAACTTGAGCACTGCGGCCGTTTATTGCCCTATACTGCACTGTTTACATGATTAATCATCGCCATCCAGGTTTACAATGACATTAGCTCTTATTGGTAACAAATAAATCAATAGTTCGTTGAATGTGTTGCAGTTCGCAGAATAGCTCTGACCCCTGTTGGTTATGCAACCACGTACATTAAAAAAAATTCACTCTGTTTGAGATATCGACTTGGCGCAAACGAATTATTGTTATCGTCTTTAAAGTCGTAAATTCATACACATTTTAGCCTACCTTTACTACACAGAATTTCTGGGAATCCCCTAGTTCTTTTTTTGAAATCTCTTTCGCAGCCATCGCACAATTTCGAAATATGCATTTTTTGATAAACCAGGTTGGAAGTCTTTGGGGGTACTTTGTCGCCGCAATTCTACTGTTAATGGTATTGGAAATATCAAGCTCTAAATTTCATTTTCCACGCTTTCGACAGCCTGTGGCTCCGATACTAAGCGGAATTCGACAAATTACAAAGGCACATTTTTTCCTTATTTTGATGAGAACTTTCTGTTCGTAGAGTTTTGACAATGAATTTTTGTCCACCTTGTATTTATATATGACCACCCCGCTGGTTTAGTGTTTATTGTCCTTGACTGCTGATTGTGGGGTCCCGGGTTCGATTCCCGGCTCTGCCAAAATATTTTTTTTTTAAAGCGAAAGGGTCTGGAATGGTACCCACCCAGCATTGTGATGCAATTGGGGAGCTACTGTGAATAGAAGACAGTGGCGATCATAGTTAAGAGTTTCACCACTTTCTCCCAACACGTTTGATCAGCGTGGGAGCAGTAGACCAATTCCTGCGCTCGGGAGAGGCCTCATCCAGCAGTGGATTGAATATGGCTGTGAATTATATACTGTATATATATCTATATATATATATATATAAAAGATGGTGGAAAGGTTGGAAAATGATAACTACATATTAGAATAGAAAAGCGGCAACGTTTCGCAAAAGGATTTTCACATGGTAGGAGAGAAAATGTACAGAGCGGACACTTGTGCTAGGGAGATTCCATTTTGACAATTGATGCTTGGTAACAGTGTGGCCATGTTATGGAGGCGGGAAAATGACTGGAACGGTCGGAGAAAACAGCAAATGGAAGAAGAAATTGTGAAGGTTTCTACGAGTAAGTAAGAGGTTTCCTGAAGGAATAACAGGGTAAAGAATCAGAGGGGATAATATAATAACAAGATTATTAATAATAATAATAATTTTCTAAATTAATTTAATTTAATTTATTGGTGTGTTTATTACAATGTGCTAAGAACAGTAATAAAGAACAATAATATAACATGATACATGTTATAATTTTGTACAAGTCTTTTTACAATTGTTTTTTGTTGTTGTTGTTAACAACAGATAAAGGTACATATTTGCTAATATTGCATAAAAACACATTAACACCAATTTCATTAGGCATGCAGTCTGACAAATTTATAACTAATTGCCTTGCGCATAAACTTGGCATCATTTCTCTCTTCTCTCCTTCAACATTTTTAGAGAAAAAGAATAATAATATACTACTACTACTACTACTACTACTACTACTACTACTACTACTACTACTACTAATAATAATAATAATAATAATAATAATAATAATAATAATAATAATAAACAATATTGAAAAATAGAATGAAAGTGTAACTAGAGGCGGAACGAAGAAAAACGAAAAAGAAGAAACTTTGCTGAAGGGAGTTACATACAGCTGAGGCCGAGTTCATGGTTGACGGAAAGGATAGAGATGTACGTCTGTTCTCATCTTTTTTAACAGTGGCAGGTGAGTTAGGGTTCAGAATTTTCAGGATGCTGTCTCGAAAGGTTTTGTCAAAGGTGAAGCCGTGGTGTTCAGGTAAGAGGAAGTGCGGAAGTTGTGATTTGGAGGAATAGCGATGGTTGTTGTTACGGATAGTTAGAGGTGTTTGGGTTTCGCCAGCGTAGAAGGCGGAACATAGGTTACAGAGTAGGAAATAAATGAGGTTGGAAGATATGCAACTGCCAGTGTGTCGGAAAGAGTACGTCTTGTGAGTTACAGGATGTACGACTGTGATAAAAAATAGGACAGGTTCTGCAGGAAGTCTATTGCTCTTGCCAGGTTTGGTGGAAGAGGGCGGGATTGGTCCAGTTCTGGTGAGAATTGTGTTGATATTAGGAGGTCTGCGGCAGACTATTTTGGCAGGATAGCTCTAGAAACAATTTTGAAATTTAAATGATACAAGTTTTTCGTTGAAGGAATGGGTGTATTTAGGGCTTACGTACCCCTAGACCTCCTATGTAGTGACACCTAGTACAGAGCCTGTCAGGATTTTCTTGAACAAAAATTGCAACTCTGAATGGAGCAGTTCTACACTAAATTAAAAAGAAAAATGGTGTGTAAAATATCTAATTTGCAAAAGAAAGCGAAAACCGGGAGAAACATGCGCCCCAAAAACATTTTTAGGGACAGTTAATTCTTTCATTAAAAACCAGGACTCTCCCTTGAAACCGGGATGTCTGGCAACCCTGCATATATTATACATATAAGATAGTAAAAAAGGTAGAAAAATAGGTATTTACACGTTAGAATAGCAAGACAAGTGTACAGGAACTTCACATAAAAAAAAAGCGGTTACGTTTCGCAAAAGCATTTTCACATGGGAGGAGAGAAAATGGACAGAGCGGACAGGAGCGAGTCTTGTGTTAAGGATACGCCATTTTGCCAACGGATCTGGGTATCAGTATGGCCAGGTTATGGAGGGGAGAAAATGACCGAGAGAGGTCGCAGAAAACACCAAATGGAGAAGAAAGTTTGAAGGTTACTAGGAGGGACATTCCATTTGAAATCATCCAACCAAGAAATAATTTCACTCCCAAGTTTGTCAGATTTTGATGAAACTTGGTGAGTTTATTCTAATCACGGATGTAAGAACACACACATATCTTTTGAAATATGTCCATTAGTTTCTGAGCTATGGCACGTCAAAGTTTTCGCCATGACACGCAAAAAGTGCGTTATTGTCGATTTCGCGAGGCTGCAAAAGTTTACTCTTTTTGCAATAAAACTGCCATTGGTTAAGCTACATAGGTCAAACCTTTATCATTTTGTTCAGTATTAAATTGTGAGTTGAAATATATGGTCAAATTACGGTTCTAAAGCTACTAAAGTAACTTAACAGAACTCCAAAGTTGAAAGTTTTAATTTTCCCCAAAATAAGACTCGCATTCAAAAACTGGTTAACAACTCGAGTTAGACTCCTTAAACATGGTAGACTCCTTAAACATTAGAACATATATCAATGAAAAGTAGATGAAACATTCTACTAAATGGTGAAATAATAATATTGGGCTTTTGAGTTTTAATTAGTGTAAAATTTTAACATTTTTATAAGTATCGAAATTAAGGAACAACAGAGAACGTTTATTTCGTCAGCCGTTCCCGCGAAAATATGGCTTTTCTTGCATGGATCAAAAATTCAAAATTTGCGAAAAATTCGGAAAATTTTCCGAATTTTCTTTCTTTTTTTTTTGAAAAAATCGAAACTCCCGGATTTTCAAATTTCTCAAGTTTTCCAAAAATTCAAAAATCCTGAAAAACTTCTACGACCGCATGTACTACTACTTATACATTACTACTACATCTACTACAACATTTACTCCAACATCTACTGTTACACCTACTACTACTTCTACATCTACTACTACACCTACTACTACTTCTACATCTACTACTAGACCTACTGCTACTTCTATTACATTTACTTCTACATCTACTACTACACATACTAAAACTTCTATATGTACTACTACACCTACTTCTACTTTTACATCTACTCCTACACCTATTACTATTTTTACATCTACTGTTAAATCAACTACTACTTCTACACACACAACTACATCTACTACTACACCTACACATACTACTAAATCTACTACTACACCTACTACTAATTCTACATCTACTACTATTTCTTCATCTACTATTACTTCTACATCTACTATTACGTGTACTTCAACGTTTACGATTATCCTATTCTTCAAACTTCTTAGCCCAGAGAGCTTCGCCCTCCTTGGCCGTCGCCCCTGCGCCTTAGGTGCTTCTTGCACGCATGCAGTCCCCATTGCAGCCCAACGGATTTTAGTCGCTATCCCTCGTAAAATAATGGACCCAAGCTACGGGTGGGTTTATAATGACATACATCTTCGGTTAATTTGGGTTAAGTAAGGTTACCGTAGGTTAATAAGTGTTAATTTAGGTTAACCAATGTTAGGTTAGTTTGGATTAACCTTGGTTCAGTTAGGTTAACCCAAAGATTATTGTTATTAATGCCGAGAAAAGGTTTTATTTTACATACCATACTAATACACTTCCTACTACAAGTACTACTACTCCTACAGCTACATCTACTACTATACATCTACTCCTACATCTACTACTATACATCTACTCCTACATCTACTACTACAGCAACTACTACTACATCTACCAGTGAACCGCCGTAGCTCAGTGGTAGAGCGTTGGTGTAGCATTTTGGAGGTCCACTATGCGATAACTACTAAGCCCCGTGGGCTTCGCCCCTCAAATTGGTTGAAGAGAAAATTCGGGGATATTTGGATTTTAAAAAAAAACGAAATTTTTAGTTTTTTAAAATTTTCCCGAAAATCTGGGAATTTTTAATTTTTCATGAACCTAAGAAATTGTGAAAATCCGGAAGTTTTGAATTTTTCGACAATTTGAAAGACCTGATTATTTGTTTTTCGAAAATTTTAAATTTTTAAGTTTTTGATCCATGCGAGACAAGGTGAGAAGAGGTGTCATTTCGCGGAAACGTTTACACGCCTGGGAAAAAAACCGTTCCGTGTCCTTCCTTAAATTCGATAGTTATAAAAATGTTCAAATTTTACACTAGGCCTACACTAGTTAAACTTAAAACACCACCAATATTATTTCATAGCACGTAGCATGTAGCTACATTTGGTAGCATATTTCATCTACTTTTCAGTGATACAATATGTTATAGGGTTTAAGGAGTCATAGGTTGTTGACCAGTTTTTGAATGCAAGTCATATTTTAAGGAAAATTAAAATTCTCAAATTTTGGAGCTCTTTTAAGTCACTTTAGTAGTTTTAAAACTGTAATTTGAACACATATTTCAACTCACAATTTAACACTGAACAAAACGATAAAAGTTTGACCTATATTTTAGCTTTAACGAATGTCTTATGTAGTTTTATTGCAAAAAGAATAAAACTATGCAGCCTCGCGAAATAGGCAATAACGCACTTTTTGCGTGTTATGGGGAAAACTTTGATGTGCTATAACTCTGAAACTAATGGACATATCGATTTTGCGTGTGTGTGTTCTTAAATCCGTGGTTAGAACAAACTCACCGTTTCATCAAACTGTGACAACTTTGGGTGTCACCCCTGGATGATTTGACATGGAATGTTCCAGGAGCAGGTAAGGGCCTTCCTGGAGTAATGAGAGGGTAAAGAATCAGAGGAGAAGAAGAAAATAATAATAATACGAAATAATGAAGATGGAGGGGAAAGAGAGAACAAAGAAAGAAAATTGAAAAATAGAATAAAAGTGTAACTAAAGACGGAACGAAGAAGAGAAAGGAAGAAGAAAACACTGCGCTGTAGGGAGTTACAGGCAGTTGAGGCCGGGGTTAATTTTGGCCGAAAAGATAGGAATGTACATCTACTCCCATCTCTTTCTAACTGTGGCAGGTGAGTCAGGGTTCTGGATTTCCAGGATTCTGACTCGAAAGGTTTCGTCAAAGGAAGTGATAGGAAGTGTGTTCAGATAATGGGAGGTTCGGAAGTTGTGATTTGGGGGAGTAGCGATGGTTGTTGATGCGGGTTGTTAGAGTTTGGGTTTGGCCAACGTAGATTACAGAATAGGAGATAAATGAGGTTTGAAGATATGGAACTGCCGGAGTGTCGGAAAGAGTACGTCTTGTGAGTTACAGGATGTACGACTGTGATAAAAAAATAGGACAGGTTCTGCAGTGGGATCTATTGCACTTGCCAGTTTTGTGGGAAGAGAACAGGATTGGTCCAGTTCTGGTGAGAATCGTGTTGAGATTAGGAGGACTGCGGTAGATTATTTTGGGGCACGACAGAAATCTCTTTCAGTTTCAGGTGACGCAGTGAGTATGGGACGTGGCAGTTTGAAGAGCTTTTGGAGGGATTGAAGACTGGGGTGATACTGGGTGAGAAGATTGGGAGCGGAGGAAGCTTCGCGGGGAGATCGGTTGAAGTTAGGGTGACTATGGTCACGGTCCAGTTGTTTATGGATGCAATGTTTGGGGTATCCACGGTCAGTGAGAGCTGTGGAGAGGGCACTGAAATAATTTTGGAGCAAGTCATCAGAGGAACAGATACGGGAGCCCTGTACAACAAGAGCATATGGAAGAGAGCGTTTGGTATGGTATGGATGGGATCTGTTGAAATGGAGGTACTGCATACTGTTGGTAGGTTTGATGTAAACACCTGTATCAAGTTGTTCTTGAGCCAGACATCAAAAGACATCCACACAAAGAAAATTTATGTGTTCCCTCGGGAAGGACCAAGTGACCTTCACGGGAAAATTAAAGTTGAAGTTTTTCTGAAATGTTTCCATAGACTCTTGTCCGTAAGTCCAGATCAAGAAAATATCGTCCTTATATCGAAGCCAGGTGAAGAGTTTGAGAGGTGTGGAGTTGAGGTATTGGGTCCCCAGACGTCCCATGAAAAGGTTGGCGTAGGAAGGGGTCATGCGAATGCCCATGGCTGTACCTTTGATTTGCAGGAAATTGTGGTTCTCGAAGGTGAAGTTGTTCATAGTGAGGACAAACCGAGCTAGCTGAAGGAGAAATGGGGTGCTGAGTTTACGAAGACTGGGGCGTGTATCAAGAAAGTGTTCAAGGGCAGCAAGGCCATGGGTGTGGGGAATGTTGGTATATACTGACGTCACGTCGACTGTAACTAAGATGGTGTCAGGTGTGAGAGGATCAGAGAAATAAAGTATTGTGGAGAGAAAGCGGTTGATATCCTTGATGTAGGAAGGGAGAGCCTGGACAAACTGTTGGAGATAGTGGTTAAGGAAGGCGGAGATTGTTTCAGTGGGAGAGCCATTACTAGAAACGATGGATCTGCAGGGATTACCAGGCTTATGGATTTTGGGAGGTAGGTAAAATTTAGGGGTTCTGGGATTGTTTGGACAGAGTGTAGAGACAGTGGAACGCGACAGCCCCTCATGGGGTCCACGCCCTTGGAGGTAGGTGCGGATCTTATTAAGGAAGGATTGGGTGGGAACTTCCTCGAGTGGACGGTGAAAGGTAGGATCGGAAAGTTGTTTGAGGGCTTTGGATTGGTAGTCAGAGTAATTCATGACTACGGTGGTGATGGTGGTTGCTTCATCAGCCGAGTGGATAATGATGGTCGGATTACAACGAAGATGGAGATAGCTCTTCGTTATGCAGTGGTAAGGTTGTGATGTAATTGGAACGTGTCAGTGAAGCCAGGGATAGCATTTATTTATTATTATTGGAGAGGAAGGAAATGTACACTTCAACAGGGTGTTTCGGAGTTAGAAGGGGAGGGTCTTTACTAGAGAGAGGAAGGATTTTGTGAAGACTGGGATGAGTTTAGGTGTCAGAGGTTCTGGCCTGAGAGGTGTCGGGATGAGTGGATCAGTAGTAGTGTCACCTGAGGTTACGGACAAAGGTGAGGAAATCATTAAGTAGGTTGGCTTGTTCAATATGGCGGGAAGGAGAAAGGGAAAGGCTGTAGAAAAGGACTTTGTGTTGGTATATATACTATTTGCCATATGTGCGAATGCCTCTATAAAATATAAAATACTTCCAACTTCCCTTTTTAAAATATATAATAAGAGTGTGTCGTGTTCTAGATCCAGGTTCGGTAACAATGTTGAGGACATGGTGTGAAATTTTCCCTGCTTAAAGCGTTTCTTATATGATACACAAGAGGGTGTAAATTGAATTAACTTTTCTCTTCACGGAAAACACAATTTGTTGAAAACCCTACTCGGAAAACGTCTAATTTCTTTTAAGAATTGCTAAGCATTTTGAGATATGGATGCCCTGACTTTTCCAGGATTTTCAGATACGATTAAAACAAATTCCAGGTACCACTGTTAAGAAACATTTTTTCAACTTTTTTTTATGTGGAGTGTTATAAATGGCCACAATGTCAAAAGTTTTATTCAAATTCATTATGAAGATTATAAAGGATATTTCATAATGCAAAATTTTTAAGTACTGTAATGTAAGAAGCACCTTACATTTTGAATTTATCCTAATAATTCATTTGGCAGCCCGGATGTAGATTACTTTAATATATTGAAAGATTGTTCTTACTTAGTATTCCGATTTCACTATCGCTAGATATTGTTCTTAGTGCTCCGATTTCACTATTACTAGATACTAGAAATTGTAATAAAACATTTACATTTAGTTTCTTTTTGTAATGCGTAGTGTATTTCATTAAGAAACTGCACACTTTTATGTTTCCACTAACATCTTTCCTAAATAGAAAACATTGGACTGAGAAAATGAGGATAATAGGAACCACGCAACATTGATCATGTTATTTTCGTACGTGAAATTCATCTTTAAGTAACTGATGTCTCTAATTTACTTTCAGTAGTACTCTTTTCTTCTTTTCTTTCAAGTTCTCTCCATCATCCTATTTTCTTCTTTTCCGTGTTTCTCCTTTCCTTTTGCTCAATATTCTATATCGCTCTGTCATCTTCCATGTAATGAATTATATTATTTGGAATTTCTACCTTCTCAACACCAAACGTTTGTTTGTTCATTCTTATACTAAACTTTAAGACACAATCCTTGAAACTAGTTCACAATTATCCATTCTTTGTGAACTAAAAGCCTTTTTTCTATTGCATCATTTTCATGCGAAAGTACAAAATCATGTTTAACAAATCAGTTCTCTTTCAGGACATACAATAATAGATATTTCTGCAAAGTGTCAATTCTGGTCTCACTTGAGTATTCTTTCACTGTCTCAAGTAAAGTTGGATCGGGACAAAAATGTTTAAAGTACATGTGCACTTTGACAACGTATATTCTAAAAATCCACTTTTTTGATACAGACGTTTCAAGTAAGTACATATTTAGTTATATCTTCAAGTTTTGTGTTTCCATATAAGACGTCAGGTTTATTAAAACGAAAGAGTTCTGGTAAACTGATATCTGAATGATGTTTCGAAAGGTTTGGTGTAAAACGTCTACTAACATTTTCGCAGGCCTGTTTGAAAATACGTATATCTATCTACAAAACATGACATGCTTCGTCGTGTTTATAAAGTTTACGGTTTTCATCTTTCCTTCCTGAATACTTTATTGAAACACACCGTTTATATAAAAAATATTTATTTTTCAGAATATTTCTACCCACTCGCTGGAGCTTCTTCAGCTGTAAACTATCTACAATAACTTAATCATATATATATATATATATATATATATATATATATATATATATATACAAAACAGTTGTTTATTACCAGTTACTGATTTCGAGTTACTCCTACACCATGTTCCTTTCTTAAATACTTTCCCACTATTTCCTTTAAGTTTCCTGATTTTGTGTTTATCAAATTGTTCCCTCTTTTAATGAACTGCTTCCCAGATGTCCCATTCGTTCCGTGTTCTAATAGTTTTGAATTTTTCCCAAAGCAGGAAAAATATGATGCCTTTCCCACGATATTATGCCTTTCCTCTTTTCCTCTAGGAAAACAAACGGACAGCTCAGAATTGTCACAGCATGTAATAGAGGAAAGGCATCATATCGTGGGTGTCAAGGCGATAATTAGTCAATTGCTAAGGAATATGAAAAGAGTAACAATGTTTCTTTGTTACAAACGTAATGTATCCGTTTAACGTTCTTTTAGTGAATTGTGTACATTGTTGTCTTAATAAGCAAAAAAATGTTCATAGTAATTGTTCGTTTGAGTTTGTTGCATTCATATTCACTATAAAGTTAATTCACTTATATTCAATCTAGGAAAATAAAACACTTCAGTATTCTCCATACCCAGCGCCAGACTTTTATATCATTGAATCATTGTGGCCTGTTCAAAAAAGTAGAATGAAAAGAAATGTCGCCCTTCCAAACAATTCAGAAAGTTCCTTCTAAAAAAAAGTTCAATATTTAACTAGAAAACCTACAGAGTTTATATGAGTTTAATCTAAAGAGAATACAAATTATATTGAAAATATTATATATTTTCTTTTAGTTCTAACGCAGACGAATACCTTCAACATTAAAAGAACCACTCTGAATTCGATGAACTTTTACCTGAGTGGGTTCTACAACACAAGATCGAATGTAAAAAGAGCGAACGACAAAAGAGGGACTCCAGAAAAGTGACTACAAATAGGGCGAATTACAAAAAGAACGACTGACAAAAAGGGCGAATGCCAAAAGAGAGAATTACTAAAAGGGCAAATTACAAAAAGGGCAAATTACAAAAAGAGCGAATGACAAAAAGGGTGATTGATCAAAAGAGCGAATGACAAAAAGAGGGAATAACAAAAAGGGCAAATGACAAAACGAACTACTATCAAAAGGACGAATAACAAAAGAGCGAATGACAAAAAGAGTGACTACGAAAAGGGCGAATGCCGAAATAGTGAATTACAAAAAGAGCGACTGCCGAAAGGACGAATGCCAAAAAACATTAATTTTTTTTTCATATGGCGACTTGTTCAATTTAGTAGGAAATCAAAAACTGTAATTTTGTTTTGTTTTATTAGATTATATTGGTTAAATGAATTCTCATATGCGACTGATTTCACTTTCTTTAAATGCGCTGCTACTTAGCTGTAGAAAAATGATTCATTTCTCAAGAGATGGTTTTATCAGCTGGTCACATCAGCCGGCAGGTATTTTAATAGATACAGTCCTGGGTTGGTGTAGAATAAGTTATAACTACTTCAATAATTGTGTTTTTTCTAACATGACATAGTAAAGCCCCATTTCTAATATAGAGACATTCGATTACTTTTTGTGTTGTAATTAGCAACAGTGAGTAGTGTTCACTTTATCAGAGTATGTTTGGTAACGAGTACAAGGGTTAGTTATTATGAATGAATATAGTTGAAAAAACAATAAAATGTAAGGAAGAGAACTTCCAATAATGCTAAAATCTAAATGTAGTTTAATTTAACGCCTGCCAATAATCAATAATGTTAGAACGTTTTTATTGATTATTTTTTCTTTGAGCTCCAATAATATTCATAGTTTCGTAATTTATATATTTTGCTTACATAATTGGAAAGCGTTATGCCTCACTAGACCAAACGTTATGCCATTTGTTGTTTAATGGTAAAATTATATGATTTTAATAAACAGGATAGGTTAACTGGTTTCTCAAAATTATTACAAATTAGGAATACTTTGATGGTTGTAATTACTTCAAAGAGGTCTGAATATCTAAATGGTTCAAATTATCAATTCATTTTGTTGTGATACCATATGTCGAGGTAGTCGGGAAGAACTTCAGTTTTATCACTTTGGTTTTCTTGTGTATTACATTCTTGAAAACAACTACTTCGAAATAGTTGTAACTTTGATATATGTAATGATCTTTTCAGGAAATGTTACGTTAAGTAGCAAATGTTAAGTAAAATTGTACTTCACGGCGGTGAAAATATAAATCGTAAATAAATGTGGTTCATTCTTGTATTTATTGAATTTCAATTTTTCCTTTTGAGTTTAAGTAGAAGTACTTATAAATGTAACAATCTTGTGTTTCATTTTCTATATAATTTCTTCGATCGTCAACCCCAGACACGAAAACTACCGGAGAGAGAGAGAGAGAGAGAGAGAGAGAGAGAGAGAGAGAGAGAGAGAGAGAGAGAGAGAGAGAGAGAAAGAGAGAGAGATGCCGTAATTTTCAACGGATTGAAACCAAACTTGGCACAACAATTGGTTGTGTAAAGATCTTGGATCGGTTCATGATTGGAAGAAAAGTTTCAAAATGGTGGCTGTTTAAACTTGTAAAAACTTCCTCAATTATGAACCGATCGGAACAAAATTTGGTACAAACATGGGTAGTGTATTTACAATAGAAATAGCTTAGCAGAAATAGCTGAAACAGATGAGGCTATGTCAGCTTGATCTTTCTTAATCAGTATTCTCTAAACCAATGAAATTTATATCTTCACATTTCAATAACGTTAATTACTATCGTTTAGTAGTTTGATTATCCACATTGGTCTGTGAACTTTTCTCCATTATGACTGTAATTACATCATTCATTTTCGTAGCAATCTCTTTCATCTGTTTATCAAATACAGTAAGAAAATTCGGACTTATCAAACTCAAGCCCAACTGACTTAAAATAATATAATCAAGGCTAAAAGAATCACTTGAAATTCCAACATATGTTTGTCTGTACTCCTATTAATCTCGACCATGGCCGAAAACACAAATTCTAAACGAGTGTTGTTAATGAGCATCAAATGTGAATTAATAGGTTTAAATGACTGTAGTAAATTCAATTTTACCAAAGTAGATAGAGATATGATATTACTCATTGAACCTGACTGAATCATGCATCTGATTGGTAGTTCACGTACAGTGACATTCAGAGTTGCAAGACCTTCATCAATAATTGTTTCTTGTTCCAATAAAGTTAAGCAATCCTCTACAAAACTGACATTATTTGTGATGATTCTTTTGTTTTCGACTCTGACTGTTCCGACGTGTTCTTAGCACCCAAACGGTGCTGTCTCTGTTTCAGACGACCCGCGTTTTCGTAATGGCCCTGCATTGACAAAAAAACAAACCTAAAGCAGATTGCAGACTTAGCGGGACAATTTGTAAAATCAGGGTGACTCTTAGCACATCTGTAGCAGATCTGTTTTATACCTGCATCGCTTGAACGCACATTTGAACAACGGATTGACCCAACCTTTGCTTCGTATCGACATGTAAACAATCAATCAAAGAACGAAACTTAGGTTGAAATCATTTTGAATCATCTTCAACCCGCTCTTCTATTTGTAAGATATCTATTGCTTTTTGTAGAGTCAGTTTAGAATTTGCTAATAACTGTTTTTGAACACCTTCATCATTTACCCTAATTACAATCTGATCGCGAACCAAATCGTCAGCTACATCATCGAACTTGCATTTAGCAAGTTCTTTAAGTTTCTTTAAGTTCATAATGCAATTTTTAGCCGGTTGTGATGTCAATTGCTTAGTCGAGTGCAACTTAAACCTCTCTACAATTACGTCACATTTTTACTCGTAATGATTCTTGAGTGTCTCTGAGATTGTCTTGAATGACTGGTCTTTCATCGAATCAGGTGACACAAGATCTCTGAGCACTGTGCACAACTCATGACCAATTAAAGGAAGGAACAGTATCACTTTACGGCCATCCTTAACTTCCAACATTTCACAAAATGTCAAAACGATCTAAAAAGACTCCAATATCCATAGAATCAGGTTCGAACTTCTCCATTCCCTGCTGCGCAGCGGCTCCTAAAACTGCCAGTGACTGCGCCCCATTCCTGCTATGATTTAAAAAAAAAAAAAAAAAACAGAATATATATATATATATATATATATATTTATATGGATGTATAGTTAATTAGTTGACAATGACTTGTTTTTAAACGTAATGGAAATTGACCTCTCGTAAAGTAACCTACGCAAATACTATATTAAGTAGAATCACGTTAAAATAGGTTAGGTAATGAGAGTATAACATTTACTACTACACATAATTAATAAACTTAAAGCAGACCATAGCTAATCAATGCTCAACGCTCAATGCAATCTAAACTTCCTTTATTTCATTAAATATGCTTAGCAAGACACGAATCCAATATTCAAATTTAGCTCCAATTACTTGTTTCGTAGGAGACAATGAAAAGAAGCTGAAATTGACATTCAACACTGAATTCATTGAGATGGTAGATTCTCAATGATGAGTTTCACTGCACAACTTATTGAAGAGAATAGTAAGGAAAAGAGACATCCACACAAAACATATATGATATACTCAACTGTTACCATCTTTGTCGTAATTTCATCCATTATTGACTTTCCTATCATTTCCTGTATAAGTCGTATAATTCCGTCGTATTTTGAAGACCAATATTTTCTTATGAAATGTAGAACCATTAGCTTGTTACTAATCACTGTTACTAACAACGTATACGAAACTTTCGTGACATGAAACATAAACGAATCATAAACATTATCATGAAATTACTGCGCAGAACAATTACAATCAATTAAAAACACAATAAACTATGTCTGACGTCACTGGAAGACAAACTCTTAGAATGTACAAGTTGTCTTAATACAAAAGTATGACGCCAACATTATTATATGACATAATCCACAATATGTCACATTTTATTAGTCTTTTTATGTTACGAAAACATTTTCTCGAATAAAGGTACCTATGTAGACTTTAATTTGAAACTGAGAAAGCTTATTGATCCTGTGTTAGGGTAGGGCTCTAAAGAAGGTTCATTTGTGATTTTTCACATGCCAGTCACCTCAAGAGCATCATAATGATGTATACTTTACTGTTCGGATCGATGACATTTCAAAAACAAACTGGCTGTCAATTTACCAGATAGTACGTTAGTTTAAACCAAGTTTCGACTAGCCTTTATTCTTTCTTACAGTGATAAGCCGCAGTGATTTTTCCTGCCGGATTACTAACTGGAACGCCTAGGTTAAAACAAAACATTTTTTTCTTCATAGACATAAATATTCCTCCTCTTTCCTTCCATTTGCATTTTTTCAAAATTGTAAGCACTTTCCGAAAAAAACAATTTACGACTCATTCGGGAAAGTATTTTCGACGTATTTCTGTTATCGTTACTCTGAACTAGAGTGAATTGCACGGTTAAGCAGGATATCGAACCTGACATTTCTTTCCTAACCTAACCAATTAGTGTTTTTAAACAATTCGAAAATGTGTATACTGTACTCTATGCACAAAAAAGAAAAAGTTATTGTACAGTATTTAAAAAATAAAACTACCCCGCCGAGAACCGAACCCGGCTTCCCGCATTGGCTTTCCGAAACCTTAACCTCAACACCAAGCCACCACAGCTCCCAGCAGTTGCTTGTTAGTGTTATTTATACAGACACACCCACGAGTCAAAACATGTGTCTAAACTGGAGACTTTTTCACGGTATACTTTCTTTCCCGAATGAGTCATAACAATACAACTTAGATAATAATTCTTTTCTTTCATTATACGCAGTACAAAAACCAAAAAACAATGTCATCGACCCGAGCAGGTACTGCTATTTATTCTTCACGAAGCGTGTTCAAGGAAAGGTGTGTTTGTGAGTGTGTGTGTGTGAGAGAGAGAGACTGAGGTAGGCAGAAAAATATTACTTGTTCCTCTAGAGACACAGAGAGAGAAATAGAGAGAGAAACCTCCCACCTAATAAAAATAATTCATTTGTACGTTAACGGTTTACAATATGTAATAGATCAAAGCTGAGATAAACTTGCAGCAAAATTTGATGCGCCAAGTTTGTAATCCCAATTTTGCTACAGCATTTAAACAAACTTTATGCGGTCAATTTGTCGCTGCATGGGGAAAACAAGGCTAGTACAAAACTTGGCGTAGACTTGGATGCTATCTGGGGTAATGTTTCTATTATTTTGTCCATTGTTGCAGTATTTACTCATACGTCACTGTCAAAGAGAAATATGATTAACTTTAAAGTAAAATTCTTACTTTAGTTAAAACAAAATTTTATGTTGAATAATTAAAGTAAAATTGACTAGAATGAATATGCAATAAGTACAAAACAAAATCTTAAGTATACAAAATATCAAGACCGTCTGTATGCCTGGTGATCAACTGCGTTAATATTATTTACTCTAACTTCTTGTTTCTCAGAAATATATGAAAGGTTACTAACACTATATTATTATATGTTATTTAAATGAATTAGCATACCTCTGGCAATGTATTCACGATCGTTGGACGATGGCCAAAGATTGACTTTACAATACTGAATGCAGTTATAGCTTGTTTCTTGGTTATATTTCCTTGAACAAGGCATTGCAGATATACTTCTTGCAGGAAATGAGTTATGAAGTTATAAAGCATGTTAATTTTAATCCTTCGTAGTGCTCTGTATTTTTCAATAGTAAGCCAATGGAATTTCATTAGAATGGTTCGTCGAACATCACTGCAAAATAAAACAGTGTCAAGTAGAGCATACTTATTTAATTAGTTAGTTATGGTATATATATATACAGGGTGCGGAAAAACTACGTAGCCAAACTTCGGGAGGTGATGCCTTTCATTGAAAGAAGCAAAAAAGACACAGGGACGGGGGAAAATTTCACCTCGGTGAGGAGCTACAGCGTGCCGAAAGCGTGGGAAATGAACTTTGGAGCTTCCTATTTCCAAAACGAATAACAATGGAGATAATGCGGCTTGGTGCCGTAAAAGATTTTACACCTGCTCGTTCCAAAAATGCAGGTTTCAAAATTGTGGAGTGGGTGCACAGGGGATTCCCCAAAGCAAGTGGAGGATTTTGAGGGAGTCCCAGAAATGCGCTCACGTAAAGAAAGGTCAAAAGATGCATGAATAGAACGAGTTTCAAGCAACGAACAATAATAATCCGTTTGCGGCAGGTCGAAATTTCGAACGGATGTCCTATGGCGAACGATTTTATGTAACTATGCGTGGTTGCATAACAACCGGGGGCAGGAAATACACATTTGTATCGAAAGGTTAGCTTAGCTGTCATGAGCGAGAGAGATTGTTATTGTATGGTTGGATGACGGTGATTATGTACTTCATCACAAAAGGAAAGACTTCATGTTCATCCTTAACACCAATACTGATCAGCAGAGCCGTGGTGAAGCAAAAACAAGGCAAACTACATGTTCCACTCGACCTGATATGGTCATATGGCTCGCTACATCTTATTTTTCACTTTGACTAGATTCTCGGAAAAATGAAAAGGAAAACACACCGGACAGAATTTACAACGTTCCTTCTACCCGTAACAGGTAGCAGCAAGTCTTTCCTTTTGTGATGAAGTACAAATCACCGTCATCCAACCACACAATAACAATCTCTCTCGCTCATGACAGCTATGCTAACCTTTCGATACAAATGTGTATTTTCTGCCTCCGGTTGTTATGCAACCATGCATATATACACATAATCGTTCGCCATAGGACATATGTTCGAGATTTCGACCTCCGCAAACGGATTATTGTTCGTTGCTTGAAACTCGTCCTATTCATGCTTCTTTTGACCTTTCTTTATTTTAGCGCATTTCTGGGACTCCCTCAAAACCCCCCACTTCCTTTGGGGAATCCCCTGTGCACCCATTCCACAATTTTGAAACCTGCATTTTTCTAACGAGCAGGTGTAAAGTCTTTGACGGCACCATGCCGCGTTACCTCCATTGTTATTCGTTTTGGAAATAGGAAGCTCCAAAGTTCATTTTCCCACGCTTTCGGCACGGTGTAGCTCCTCACCGAGGCGAAATTTCCCCCCGGTCCCTATGTCTTTTTTGCTTCTTTCAATGAAAGGCATCACCTCCCGAAGTTTG
>JAGDQP010022527.1:0-30301 GCA_022664845.1 Lepisma saccharinum
AGCTCGGTTAAGTTCGTTAATGAGCAAAATCGGTCGCCATCTTGGATCCAAAATGGCCGCCGAACCCATTGTTGTATAGAATACACAGCCTAAACCGCTGGGGCTATTGAAATCAAATTTGGCATAAAGGTACAACATCACTTTTTGATTATGAAAATGTTACCTAATGAGTTCAAAGACGCCATCTTGGATCCAAAATGGCGGACCTAAAAATCCATTTTCCACACCGTTTGAGCTAGAGATACGAAATTTGGCATAAAGGTGCATTATGACGAGTAGCTTAGGGAAATATCACAACATTTGGGAAAAGTCGCCATCTTTGATCCAAAATGACCTCCCAAAATCCCATTTTGCACACCGTTTGAGCTGGATAAATGAAATTTTACTTGAAGTTGTACTATCACAAGTAGGTCACGACAAAATAAGAAAACTTTCAAAAAGTCGTCAACTTGGATCCAAAATGGCCGCCCCAAAAACCCAATTTCCAAATCATTGAAGGTAGAGAAACGAAATTTTCAATGAAGGTGTATGACCAAGAGTAGGTTACAATAAATGGGGCAAATCTTCCCTTTGGGGGCGCAGCCAACCGTGGGAGGGTGAAGATGTACTCCGTGGTGGTGTAGTGCTGCAGGCGCATCCTCTCAAAAGCACTGAAGTTGGGGGGCGAACCCGGCTCCCAGCGAAACTTCGAAATCTACCTCAGCCTGTAGGCCTACCGAAGTACTTAAGAAAGGGATTTTTGAGATTGTAAAGGATGTTTTGCGAAGTATGTAACTTATCAAACGTGATTTCGTTGGCATTGGGATGGACATTGGCTGTCGGTATATCCATTTCACAACATTCACAGGAATAACTTCTTATCTACTGTATAATAAAGACCAGGTATTGAATACCAAAACTGCTAATAATATAGGCTCTCCACACATAATCGCTGGTCCTCCCGAGAAAAGATTGTTATATCTATAAGTAGGCCCATGCAAGCTGTTGCTCTTGGTGAGTTATCACTTCCCTAAGCGTGAGAATTTTTGTTTAAATGCACTCTTACACCTTCATGAAATATCCTTTTTCTCTGTACATCTGACTTAAACATTGTAAACGATTGAAGCAAGTGTTGTTTCTTTATTTCTGGTACATAAACGGTTGCACTTCCGATGTTCCACGCATTTACAGGATGTGATACTACCTCATCTTTTTACGGAAGAGGTAAGAAAACAGCATGGGAAGTTTGGAACGCTGTACCAGAAGCGAGTTGAACATTTCTTGCATTGGCCGACGGGAAGATAGATGAGGCGATTCCTTCATTAGAAAAGTACGTTGTGCTATTATACGATAAGTCATCCGATATAGATACCGTGAATGCAGCAAGGAAGTTTTTATTTATTAAGAAAAGTCGAACGATTGACTCAATACCATCTACACAAGACGCACTGATTCATCATGTTCGCAGAGCATCTTATCAGTCCATGATTTGGTCTCAATGTTTAAAACCCCTCCAGGACCTTCCCTAACCAACTTCGTGGGGTTGGAAGGAAAATGAAGACAAGATATCCCAACAGTGGACCACGATCCCCCTTGCGGGAGAGAGCCGTTTGTAGTTGGTTAAAATCAGTTGTAAGACATGCTCCGAGAATCGATGCAAAAGCAGGTCGTCTTCATTGACCTGTACACCGCTTTGTTACTGTGGAGGAGATTGCAAATGAGCTGTTTTTAATACTTTCTCCATTTATTTTTTGGGGTTCTTTATTTCTTCATAACTATAAATTTGTGTTGTAAATTACGTTTTGTAAAAGATCGATCAGGTATTCATGACAGTTATAAGTATGGATACAGTGATACCATTGTACTTATATTTGTGCTGTTCTTAAATGTGCTCTATTATGTTACCATTAAACAACTCTTGAAATATTGCATTGGAAATCATTATTTTCATTTTAATTGATTTGTGATCACCTAAAAAAATTGACACGCTGAATACTTATTAAGGGGAAAGGGGGAATGATATAGATTACTTCGTTCGTCTTTCATTATTAATATTGTAATCAATGAAAATGCTCGAAATTATGGGGGTAATTGCCCCGCCTCATCCAAGTTAGGCCTGTAATTTAAGGGTAATTACTGTTATAGAGAAAACGTAACGTTGAAATATCTTTTATGTTCTTTAAGTATATTTAGTATAAAAACTGTGAGGTAACACTAGTCAGAAAATGAGCCGCACTTGCATTTGTTTAACGGCGATTATATACATATCCACATACGAAAAGGTGTTATAAATGGTATCAAATCAAAGCTTAATAAATGTTGTTTCTCTTTTATTAGAGACAAAATTGAGAATTTTGAGGTCCTGAAAAGTTATAATAAAAATGAAATGAAGAAAAATATGATTTTTTTATATTTTTTTGTTTATACGAGTTACCGTTATATTTACGTAAAATAAGAAAGAGTACTAAATTTTAGTACAAGCTGAGATCTTTCAAATAAAAAAAAAGAAAATTAAAATCGGGCAATGGATAGAGGAGGTAGAGCCATTTGAAAAAGTGGCCGCGGCCGCCATTTTGACCCCCTCCCCTCCCCCACAAAATTTTCGTTGGCCCCCCTTCGGAAATCATTCATGGCGAGTCAAGGAAGAGGTGTGCAAACTGGGACCTTTTAATCATAAAATGCAGCGTCCAACCCCCTAACCACCGGACTAATAGTCTTGTTCAGCAGTTCAGTGATGTATATTGGAGTAACAAAAGGAAACAAATGATCGACAGCACCTGGTTGTATCTTCAAACTCCACCCTCCTCCATCACCAAGTGACTACCCTTTGCTTTGTGACGTGACTATCAGTCACATGCAATAAATATTGCGTTGTTAAAAGGAAAGAACAAAAATATGTCCTCCTCCCATTCCTTTTTAAGCATGCACCGAGGTAAAACAAACGAGCAAACAAACAAACAAAAACAAAACAAAAAAAAACGAAACTCTTCTTCCAGATTACGCAATTTGCTTTTGAGAAGTAAAGCATGTACTTTAGAGAAAATAAAGGACGTTAAAAAATGTCCCTATCAACTAACTTTGGACAAAAAACAATAACAATCAACTACACAACTATCTCTATAAAATATATTTTTCGAATTTCAGATGCATTGAATTAAATTGGCTTTATTTATGGTAAATTACGAAAGGCCCTGGCAAATACCTTCCCCATGCTATGCCTACCTCATCCCGGCCTCTCTCTCTCTCTCTCTCTCTCTCCGGAAGGGAGAAAAAGGAAAGAGAGAGACAAAGAGCTCTCTCTCACCGAGCAGCCGTGGCTCAGTAGTAGAGCGTTGGCGTAATATTTGGGAGGTCGTAGGTTCGATCCTAGCGGTCAACCATCCTGATTGAGGTTTTTCTTCAGTCACACCAGGCAAATGCCGGGGTGGCACCTTCAACATAGACCCTAACCGACACCTTCCCGAATCCTTTCCCCTCCCCTATCCCAGCCTGAGCCTGAGATGCCTAAAGGCCATAAATAAAATTCAAAAATGCAATTCTCTCTCTCTCCTTTCTTTCTTTGGCTCAGGCCGGGATGAGGTACGCGGAGAATGGGGAAAGTATTGTCCAGGGCCTTTCATAATTTACCATTCTGGCATCCCAGTTTCAGATGCATCATCATAATGAAATCCGAATTTTTTGGTCTTTAAATCTGCGACCGAAATCGGACGAATCCATTGGACCGGAAACCCTGAAGAAACGAGTTTCGGATATCCGGATCCTTTTGGATCTGGCCATCCCTACTCAATAGTTGTCGAATTACATCAATATGTTGCTGAAATGCATTTTGCTACTGGCTTTTATTCCATCCTCAAAACTGTCGATGCGTTATTGATTTTGTTAATTGACTCCACATAAAGTTAGCGAAGGTACATCAACTGTGTTTTTATGATCAGAAAAGGCCCAAACAGTACCTAATTCGAGCGGACCGCAGTGGTTCAATGGCTAGAGCGCTCACCTCCGGCGCTTGGGTTCGTTGGTTCAAACCCCCCTCGTGCCATGTGGGCTTTGTGGTGAGCAAACACCGCGTGCGTGGGTTTTCTCGCGGTTTCGCTTCCTCCCACTTTTTTCATTCCATCATCATCCATCTGGTCTGAGCCTGAGTTGCCTAAAGGCCTTGAAAATTAAATTCAAAGTATCTGATTAAAGCACAATAATTTATCAAGATGCGTGCTGTTTCTTAATTTCGAAATGAGTCTGTGTGTTAATATAAATGCTTTAATGTTTATAATCACTATAGTATTCTGTAATATGAATAATCAATTTTTTCTTCCTCATGTCAATCTTTTTTTCTTATTTGAGCTAGAGGCATGCAAAGCTATCACAGCAACGTCATACATGACGTCTCCAGAAATGCAATCCGAGCGGGATTTCTATGTTGTCCTATTAAACAATATTCCTTTCTTAACAATGAAATTCATAGGTAGAGAAGCCTTTCTATGCGACATTCCCTCAATCATAAACTTTGCTGAAATTTTATTTATGCCCTTTAGGTATCTAAGGCTCAGACCGGGATAGGAGGAGGGGGAAAGGAGTCGGGAAGTTGCCGGGCAGACCCTATGTGAAGGTACCACCATCCAGCATTTGCCTGGTGTGACTTAAGAATAAAAATAAGCCAGAATCGAACCCACGACCTCCCGACATGCTACGCCAACGCTCTACCACTGAGCTACGGCGGATCAGTAAATAATAGCAGCTTGTCGGTGGGTGAAATCCTCCCATCTCCTAGTTATAACACTAACTACTTGTTTAAATCCCGGCCAAAACTATTTTCTGAACCTTTGCCTACCTTAAGAACTTTCAAGTTCTAAAGAACGTTTCCAAACTGTAATTAAAACTACATGGGGCACTGGTGATCTTATATCTCACATCTTGATTAACGTGTAGGTATTATTCATTCTCAAATGTACATAAAGAAAAATATTTATCAACATTCTTTTTTGAATAATTTCTAAACATGATCGAACAACAATTATGACCACACCACATACTTCTGACATATATGCTTTTATTTTTTTATCATGTTTTTTACATAAAATATGCTATGTATCGACTCTATACACATTACAAGCTGGTTTGTTGCACTCAGCACATACAACTCCAGTTTTCATGTATTTAACTCCTCCGCAGAGATAGCAACGTTTTCATTAGGAAAGAACAGTTATCACCTCGAGGAGAACATCTACTTCTCGTCTCGTTTCTTGAGCTTTTCATACAATCCATTATTAGTGACTTATAAAATAGGTTTTCTACAAGGTCACTGGATTGCTGGGTCGATTTCACATGCGGTAATACACGCTCAAGGCATATATGTTCAATTAAGCTGAGTTCTACTTTTTCCCTCATTGACCTGTGAGCATACTTCTCATTCCAAATGATTCCTAGAACTATTATTTCGAAGAGCAATCAGAAGACACACCTTCCGTTTCGTTGACCATTAGAGTATTCACGAGTCATACTATCTCTGATATCAACTTCACCTTTTGTTGAATTATATTCTCTTTTAAGATTGGGTTTGATATCTTACATTTTCGTGAAACTGCGTCGCTAGTAAACTTTTTCGAGGAACATACACGAGACAAAATCCATACATTAACGACCCTTTTTCTTTCTAGAAATTCGGCAGACTGTCCGTAGTGACACTTTGATTTGGACGAAAAGGACCAGTTATTGTTTTATTGTGTTTTCGTCATTCCTTGAGCAAAGATACTGTCAGTTGTCATACCACGTTAGGAGCCATAATATGGTTCAGTAAGGTCCACTGGTAAAAAAAAATAATGTACAAGTGTTGCAAAGTACCTTCAAAACATCTGAATTTTCTGTCAAGTCGCTGATCTCCAAAATCTTATTCATAACGTATCGACAGAAGTAACTATGTTACTCCATAGCGACTTTTATTGTCTAATAGTGTAGCTACTTTAATTATTGATAAATACATTGTTGCCTTGCATTTACAACAGAATACCCATGAATCTAGCACATTAGCTTAAAATTTCTAGAAAAACGCATGCTAGGGTGCGCTTGCAAGGACACAGGTTAGGCTAAATAGCCCTGGACATTGGTTGCGTAAGGCTGGAAAATCGAAGTAAGAAAAATATAATACTTATTTACACAACTCTGATGGTAAAAGGCAATATCCGATACTTTGGACACACAGGAGAACGATGGAACATAGTTGCTCTATGACTCGAAGAATAAACTATATACACAGTACACAGTAAACAGAACTAAAATTACGAAAAACAAAATTCCATGTTATTCTCAAATTCATGGTTTTATTATTCACACAAATAACTTTATTTTGATTATAAACAAAACTGATATCCAAATGTTTACTAACAAAAGTTACAATTTTTCAATGTGTCAAGTATCAAATAAATTTACATGCCATTTATTACAACATATGCAATATTTTTTATGTCTTGTACCTGGTACATAGCACTAAACAGTACATTAGAATATAAGAAAATCATTCATTAATCATTTAAAGTTGCAAAATTGCTAGTTAAAACAGCAAAATTAAGAAATAAAATAACTAAACTAGCTGGAATGCTGTTGATACGATCTCGAACAATCTCAGAAATATGACCATTCATTTGAAAACAAACTGAAAAATCGCCTTCAAAATTCTATATTTTGAATTTAATTTTTAAAGCCTTTATTTAGACAACTTTGGCTCAGCCCGGATGGATGACGATTGATGGAATGAAACAGAAACCCCGATAAAATCCACGCACACGGTGTTTGGCCACCAAAAAGCCTACATGGCACAAGCAGGGTTTGAATCGACGATCGCAAGCGCCAGAGGTGAGTGCTCTAACCGTTGAGCCATCGCAGCCCTCGACATTATATATATATATATATATATATACATCAGAGGTATACAATGTCATCGCGCGCGGGAATACTGGGGTAGAGTGAAAACTCACCTCCAAATCTCTGACGATGAACAACACTAATAGTATGATTCTTTCGTTGGTCCTGATATCTATGCGATTTTACTACTAGGTGGTATCCGCAGTATTAATCCTGTTAATTTAGTTATAACACATGCGTGTGCAACAACAACAATAATAATAAAAAAAAAACAACAACACCGAACCTGACTTTTCTAATCTAACCTAGCCAATGGTCACTAATTTGATAAAATTTCCTTATACGTATTTTCATTTAAAAAAAATGCAAATATAACCACGCCAGGATTCGATCCTGGGACTTCCGGATCAACTTTTCGATACGTTAATCATTAGGCTAAGCTAATAGGTCCCAAGGAGTGGCTTGTCAGTATTCTTTATGGTTCAAGGAGTACTGCGCCTGGGCGGGGTGGGGTGGGGAACACACAGGATTTTACCTACTTACCGCTTGAGAACCATTGAAGATTCGAGCAAAAAAAGCAATACTTCTGGGAACAACCTTCGTAGGAAGTACTTGCTTTTTTTTTCGGTGTCGCTTAGTTAAAGGTACTTTACATGTCAAAACTTTCAACGTACTTTATTAATCAAAGAATTAATAAAAAAATTAGGTTCACTTCCAATCTACATGGATGAAACTGAATAAGTATTATCTTCTTACGTAATATTGGCTATTTCGAAACTTTCAATATTTGAAAGACATAGCAGTTTCCCAAGAACGTGTTTATGTTTCTCATTAACAAAAATGTATCAATCAATATCAGTAGTACAGAAAAATTTCTGACCTTTAATCTATATAAGTTGTCACAATTTTCATTCACAGTTTTGGAAATCTGCAAAGTTGATGCACTTGAAATAAAACATTTTAGGACTCACGTTTGTATGACTATCATGCGCAATCAGTGTTCGATTTGTACCGGGCAATGGTTGGGATTTTACCCTCTCTGCTGCAAACATCTTCTCTGGCTCTGTTTACATATATATACCTCTAGCCTGGGATATGGACGATCCCAAAATGCCGTATAATACATATCCCACTTCTTCGTCTCCCCTTCTCTGGAAATTGCACAAATCGAACACTGTGTGCAAACAACCCCACAAATGTGTAATGGTACACATCCTTATATAAATTTAGGAACAGTAATTCTTAGTACTAATGTAGAAAAGACTATATAAGGCGATTTCAAAGACCTGAGAGAAAGTAAAGTGTTCAACATCTCATACCCTGAGCAAAGTGTTAATGAGTCGAAAATAAACTTAATTTTCGGAATAAACAGACATCATGATCATAAACACCAAAACAAATGACTCACTATCACTTATAATGTATCAAATATTAAAAGTAATAATAATAGTGTGAGAGATAAAGAGTTCAATCGGCAGAAGAAATTAGAAAATTAATTTTAAATTGCATCGTACAGGTATTGTTTTCAGTGGTACATTTGAACTACAAAAAGTTTCAATTTATTGAAAATAAGTAAATGAACTTACATATACCTTTTGTAAATAATATGTTTACATGGCATATAATGAAGAAATACTAATGAAATGACATCCGAATTATTGAAGTTCCCATACGTTTCAATAAAACTTAAATTATTGATATTAAAAAGTGGAAAATATGTGACTGGACCGGGGATCGAACCTGGGACCTTTGGGTTGTCGTCCTAATGCGCTACCACTGCACCACCCAGTCGAAATGTACAGAAAAAATCGGAAGTTGCCTCCATTTCAACTTTCGTTTCTAAATTATTGGACTTTCACAAGCGGCAAGGACCATTTTCTTGAAAATGAAATATTTCGATTATTAGAAATTTCGATTACATTCTAAATGTGCAACACATCGTTTCATTTTGTGATTTTTTCCCCCCTAAATATCATTCAGTATTTGTGATGAATGTTATAACATTTAGTAACAGTGCACAGTTGCATTGATTACGTCTCAAGTGTAGAATACATTGTGAACGTTCGTTCCTAGGTACCATTCAGTATTTGTGATGAATGTTATGAAAATTCTGATATGTAATAGTGCGTAATTGCATACATATCCATCATAAACTATCTTATACATTCTAAAACCCCCTTATAAATTCTAAACTCCCTTATATATATAAAAAAGTTAAAAAAACAAAAACTTCTAAATAACTTCAAAAACGAATACATCTTTTTACAATAAATCTTTTATACTTACAGAACAACAAGTAATGTCAATGAGTAATGTTCTTCTAATGATTCATGACTAGGCATACGTATACTCGTACGTGCTAATAAAAATATATAATTGTCATTTTTTCCACAAAATAATTCTTAACAAAAACTCTGTTTAGTAGTGAACACAATATACAGATACTGTCACAAGTCATTGTTTTGTATAAAACGATTACCCTCCGAATGCTTTCCTGAATATCTATACCGGCACTTTCCATATGCACCTAAAAAATAAAATAAATAAAAAAATATATCAATATTACTTATTTTGTATCAAGCGTCGAAAACAAAATCAACGAAAGAAATGCAATATAACTGAAGTTAAAAATTAAAGAGAGATACACAGTGTGAGGTGGGGTGGGGTGAAAATCCCCCTCCCCCTGTGTGAACGTGTGTTAAATGTATAATAAATAACCATCTCGTTATTTTCTTATTCATAATTCATGTAAAAATTTGTTCCTTCGCACACTGGAGATAAATATCCACAAGAAAATGTACTTAAATATTGCAAAAAGACACATCTGTGGAAACATCGTTGGATTTAAATTTCAGTATGGCAGTGATCTCTTTTTATCATTAAAATTTGGTTGCAATCAATCGGTTATGTCGTTTTAAAGTATTGCGGATTTTGACTGTTAGAAAAAAATGTTAATTTTTCACACCAAAGGTAGGGCTGTGGAGTCGGAAGCAATCATTAACTTGCTGGAGTTGGGAGTCTTCAAAAACATGTCTACTGTAACTCCTACTAAATGGAAAATGGAAAATAAAAATTAAGATTGAACACGCGATTTTGCCTTAGTGGTATTAGAGGAAGGAGTTCTCGTTGGGTTCTGAGTTTATCGTTGCTTAAAATCATATGCGTTAATCTACAAAGAAAGCTTCTCCCGAGGCAGTTGTACAGTTGTAGCGCTTAGCTGTTGAGTTACTGCGTATAACGAAAAAGTAATTATTTATTTCCACTTTTTCAAAGGGACTGAATCGATTAAATCCACTTTTCTTCTCATTTGCGGTTATTAATCCCTCTCAAAAACTGACATTCATTCCCATCTTTAATTATATTACGTCCCCACCCACCGTAAACTTTCGAACCTTAGATTCCTTTAAAATTGTGTCCGCACAAAAAATATTCATTCCGTATTTATGTTACATGTTCCGAGAGTTAGTAACAGGTGCAACTACTACATCAAAATTATAAGATTATCTTTAACAAATAAATAATTTTTAATCAAACGTTCCACACTTTATCACTCACTGAATAATAGGACGAAAAAACAAACAAAAAACAATCGAGCCGCGGGGTGGTGGTGGAGGGGGAGACCAGCATTTGCTTTGACGACTACTGACTCTTCATTTGCCTTATACTGGGATTCACGTGTGATCAGCTTGGGCGAACCGGGAAGTCCACGTTGTTAGCCCTTCATCAGATGGATTCTATGCTGAAAAGTATTGGAAGCTGTGTTATTTTAAATCTGTACTTGTGTGTTTCCTCCCTGTATGATCGTTTGTGCTAGTGCCACGATGGCGAAAAGGAGTGGAGACGTAAGAGTCGAACTGTTAGGACCTCTAGAAGAATAGCAGGATATATCCTTATTGACTGACATGTAATGAGGCAGTTCAACTGGAAATGGAAGAAGAAAAGGGACGAATGTAAAAAAAATGATCCACCATTGCTAAGATTTCTAAGTCAATTGCAGGGGAAGTGCTTGAAGAAAGGCATTTACCTGTACTGGGTTTACAACGAGTTTTCTTAAAATGATTTCGGATAAATCATTTCAGAACATAAGCAAAAAGGAGACTCTTCGACACTTGCACCTGCACGTACTCAGTTTGCGAAGATTGTAGGTGTGAAAAAACGAGAAAGGGTTTGTTTTGGTGAAGCTGAAGGCATTTGGTATTATTATTATTATTATTATTATTAGTGGCTTCACTTTGAATTGGTTAAATCTTATCTTCAAGATCGTAACTTTAAAGTGGTTATTCAAGGATGTAAATCATACCACAGACATTACTTGTGGTGTACCTCAAGGATCCGTACTGGGAGCGTTGTACATTTTGCTCTATGTGAAGGATATCCTTGACATTTTTCAGTTTTGTAAATTGCCTCACGTATCTTAAAATCTACAGCAAAATTAAGAGTGAAGACGTCCTTCTAAAATTCCAGAATGAAATAGATGATTTGTACAACCGGTGCAAAACGTGGAAACACTCTCTTAATATACTCCAAATGCTTTTACATCACGTTCTCCAGGACAGTGATTTGTAATATTTTCGCTGGAAACCAAATAATTAATACATGATGTCTACTAATTTTGTGACTTGAAATTCTCCGAGTTTTTCCATGATAATTTTCTCCAAAATCCCTGAGATCTTAGTAAAGTGGAACATGTAAATAATACGCAATTACATTTTTTTTTTCATCCCACCACCACTCAGTCCAATCATCTTGTACATTATTGGTATTTCACAAGTGAAAGAAAAACACAATTTCTTTAAAACAGAGGATTTTGACACACTGAAAAAAAATCCTGTCAGCAGTGGTAATCGAACTCACGACCTCCGCCTTGCCTGGGCACTCCTCTTACCAACTGTGGACAGGTCCACTTCGTAATTTTCTCCAAGTTTCCATAATTTACAGGGTGTCCAGGGTAGTGGACACCCTGTAAATAATGTATTCATTCAAAAGAGTACATGATGTCCCTGATTTGGGTATAATATTCGACGATAAACTAACGTTTACCAAGCACATATTTTCAAATAGTTCTTCGGCTAATAAAAGTTCTTGGATTTATAAAATGACAGTGTTTCCAATTCACCGATTTCCACTTACTTCTATCCCTATTTTATGCATTGGTCAGGCCTAAACTAGAATAATGCCATGTAGTTTGGAATCCTCGTTGCGTTGTACACTTCCAAATGTATGAAAGAATAATGCATATTGATCAATATTAAGGATTATAACTCTATCTAGCAGAAGGGCATATCTGGACAAGGTGTTCCGCTAAAAGTTAACCGATGGCCATACCAACTGCCATCAGTTACTATCTCTTGTACGAGTGAAACTTCCTGTGAGAGGCTTAAGGAATTATGCTCCTTTCCGATTAAACACGTTTCTATAGAGTACAGTAAATATTCACCTATTAACTGATTGTGCAGGCTAGTTAATGAAGAGTGTCTTACAACCTGGCATACGGTGAATGCAAATATTTGCTTTTTAAAGAAATATTCATTAAAGTTCTGTACATATCGTTCGTTTCTATGTTGATCAATTTACTTGACACTGTGTTTGTTAGTTACTACGCTTTTACTTCCATATATTTGTTTATTCTTGTTAGTTTTTTGTTTCTTGTATTATTATTATACTGTACAATTTACTTTGAAACTGTTCAACGCAAACAGGATTTGATCCTGTAATTTGATTTAGAGAATAAATCAAATCAAATCAATGGTACCTTTATGTCCACCAATTACTCGTCCAGCACTAGGGAGTGGTGTATACAGTGTTGGTGATGCTGACATAGATCCAGCCACATCCTGATTTGCCTGAAAACGAACGAAGGAAATTATTAAAATCAACCGTTTACAAACTTCATTTTTAAATGTTCTTATGATATAAAGAAAATGGCAACAACTGTAAAACACGTTTTTTTTTGCTGCATGATGATTAAATTTGAGAAACATTTTATCTAAGTACTCGACTTACATAAACATGTTTATTTTATGCCCGATTACATTGATTTTACGATTTCTCGGAAAAAGGTCATTTCAAATATGAAGGTATAAGAAGCTTCCTCCTGCAGGGCATTGTCATATAGTTTTTGAAAGCCATATAGATAATAAATTTAAAGAGCTCTAGTGATTGTGAAATTCTGTAGAATAAAATGACTGAGTACGAGGAAGCGTGCTCAACTTGTTATCAGGAGATCCTGGGTTCATACCCCACGTTCACCTATCCAGACTGAAGCTTTTACTGATGTCACTCCGTCTCATTAGGCGATGAGGTACAATACGTTAGGAAAAAGTCACCTACATTTGCGTCTCCAACTAACAAACTAGGTACGTAAATAAAAACGCGGACTGAAGCTTTCAGATATTTTACGGTAGGTAAGAGAGATAAGGTTCAGTATGATATTATATGGATACAATTCCTTACTAAAGTCCAAATCTGAACAAGATGAACTTCCATAATTACTTGAACATGAAGAGCTCATTACATTTATGAGCTAGTGGTGTACATGATTTGTGATCGTTTTACAAAGATCATTATGGGGCATCTCACCACAGTCTACACAATGAAGGGTTGCAACTAAAAAGGGTTGCAACGAATGTGACGTAACACCAGCATTGAGCACACCAAAAACACTAACGAATAACAAACACACATCAGGAGTATAAGAAGTTAACTATCGTTGTGGTAAAAGGTACACATGTATGACCAAACGCTGCCTGGCAGTAAATATTAGCGAACATAAACGGGACGTCAACACAGACAATTCAGTATCAGAACTTTCCAGACATGGTATATAGAGCAACATCGAATAGCGCCAGTCAAAATAATTCATAATTCTAAAAACAACATCGACCGTATTATTATGAAAGCGTGCTTCATAAATTTAAAACTTCCGGAATTAAATATAAACAAAGAACACCTACGCAAAGCTTGGGTTCCTTTCATGAAGAAAATACTTACAAAGTGATATAAACACAAATAAAAATATTTATTTCGATCTCCTATATACATTCACACGCAACAAATAAAATCCTATAGCACACACAGAAACACACCACACAAGGTTACCCTACCACCACAATTGATGAAGTCTAGATATGAGTTGGTGAAACTTGCAGTGATCATAATCGCCATGTACTGTTCAGTAAGAGCGACGAAGGGTTTCCAAGTTGGAGGTAAATTTACAATTTGGTCCACGTCACGTAAATTTACATTTGAGGACTTAATGTCCAACGTGAAAATAAGCAACAGTTCATCGCTACTGAATACAGACGTGATAACATCACTGTATTATAATTTTTTTTCCCAACAAAATACAGAGGTTAAATATATAGAACATATTTTTGTCCATAAAAGCTGGTAGCTACAGAAACTGATACGAAAGAAAGATAATGTTTAAAAACCGAAGAAGGGATACTCATGTTGTTGCAATGTTATTACATAATTCACTCTGAGAACTTAGTTTTTTTGATAGACCTACAAAGGAATTTATTTTCTGATAAACCTACACGGGAATTCAACTAATACTATAATAAATGACAAATAAATAGCCTACGATAAAGAAAGTTATGCCAATTTTGAAGATGAAGTTATTTGTTGATAAAACTTAAAATCGGAAACTTTTTATTTAGTAATAACTGTGTTTGTCTTCTTGAAGTATGTAAACCAAATGAAACGCAACATATACATATGTAAAACTAACAGAAACTGGATACAATTTCACCAAGTATATTTAAAAAAAAAAAATACAGCCATCTAAAGTAGTGGTTTTCAACCTCCGGTCCGCGAAACTATTGTGCCGGTCCTCAGCAATTAATAATACATTCGGTTAGTTAACACTTATTTTGTACATTTCAACAGTTGAAAATGGAGACTAGAGTTTGTATACTCTTTTTTTTAGAGTAAGTAGAATAACTATTAGAAGAGTACTGTTTTATTATGCAAGGTATCATTGTGTACCAACTTTTTATAGGTTATTCATTTAATTTTATCTTATATCCTACTACTATTATTATTATTATTATAGTTTATTGCACGTTTAATTGTATTACTGTTCATTACGCATTAATTGGCAACAATATTACTGGAAATTTAAGCATATTTATATGTCTTCTATGGAATGATAGACCTTAGATACAGTCACAGACTCGCAATCGTGACTTGGATACTTTTGGTGATAAGCCATAATAAGAGTTCCCAAGAATACCCTTAAAAAAAAACCTAGAATCTGAAGGTGTGGTGTCATCTTTTGAACGTCAAATAAACCTGTACAGTGAACTTTCGATTCTCCGTGGTCTTCCTTTCCTTTTTTAAAAAAGAATGTTGTTAAAAAAAAGCTCCTTCAATCACAAATAAAGAAAAAGAATTTTAACATGAAAAACAAGAATAGTTAATGATTTTTGTGTGTGTGAAAAAGTACACAAACGAACTTGTAAGTAAAGAAAACTGCTGTTACTAAGTCATAACTGAATGTAAAAAAAAATGTTCAAAAGCATTTTCGTGTTGATTTGGGCTCTTCGGCCATTTTGCGAATTATCCGCGGTTGCCGCGCCATCCAATTTCGCGGATAATCGACAGTTTACTGTACTTTACTTACATCTTTCCGGTCCCTTTTCCCTATCGTTTGCCGGTCCGTAAAAATAAAAAAGGTTGAAAATCACTGATCTAAAGATTCATTCTGTTATCGGAGAAGTAGCTTCTGGAATTCCTGGGAATGTCTGTGACTGAGGATACTATTAATGACGCCATAAGGGGTACGAGAGAAGATAAATTCATTTGTTCACACGTTTTACCTGACTTTGTCTTCTTTTCGAATCTTATATGCTGTCTTGTTCAACAAGTGTAAAGATTAGAACAAAAACAAAATGTGTGTATCGTGTGCTATTGGATAATAATAATAATAAAAGAAATTAAACCAACACATAAAAAAAAAAAAATAACAAAGAGGATAAGACAGACCAGTAAAAACTAGTATGAAGCTTAACTCACCTGCCAATAAGGTACTACGCTTAGTGCATGGCAGGGGTGATTAAGGGCTAATAAAAAGAATCTTTATATACGTATCTAGGTTTGTACATATACTAACGTTCAAACTGCTGTATACATGACGAAAGATAGTAAAAACGTACGTACCACTGACGGCTTGATCACTTTCATAAAGTTTCCCCTTCTCTGGGCTTCTACTTTTTCAGCTGCGCCAACCACTGTGGAATCTAGGAACTTTAGCTTTGGAAGGCGAAATAACACATAATACCTAAAAAAAAAAGAAAAATCATCACGTAAGAAGTTAGACAATAACACTATTATTAATATTAAACAGTGTAGTGCAACAAAGCTTTTTAAAAAGGGGTTTTTCCAAAATCATTTTTAACAGTCACATCGAGGCATGAAAACACAGTCTTGTATAACCAATTATTGAAAATACATCGTCAATATGAGGCAAACCCGGTTCTCACGCTTTTATCCTTTTAACATCCAGGAATTTGCCAGCTGTATTTAATTAGTTTACATACATATCGCGAACATACCTGAACATATAACTGGAAATGCATAATCAAAGATGGTGATTATGATAACTATATAAAAACAACTTACACAAAAATAACATTTTATACGTTGCCTTCCCTTAAAAATAAGATCTTGAGAAAGATATGAGGGCCGAAACGGAACGAGATGACTGGGGAATGGAGGAGATTGCACAATGAAGAACTTCACGGGCTTTACGACTCACTCGATGTTGTAAAAATAAGGAAATCGCGATGACTAAGGTGAGCAGGCAGGTCAAGTAGTTCGGATGGGGGAGTAACGAAAATATTCCATCGTGGTTGGTAAACTGGAGGGAAAGAAACCGTTAGGAAGACCGATACGACGTGTAAATGTATTACTGTTACGAAAATTGATAGTTTATGATTTACCAGAATTTTCGATCGAAACATGAATGATTATTCTCAATTATAGTTATTCTGATACAATCTAAATATAACATGTAATATTGTTGGGTTTCTGACTGCCAGAAATAGCTTGTAATAAACTTCATAATATATAAAACGTCCTAACTGCATAAAAGTAAGTCAGTGTAGATTTTTCTCACACACCCTTGATAATTTCCATACCCCGCAAACGCAAAATTCTAGAAAAAAAAACCTGAGTGAAAAGAGCATAAGTGTTAGACTGAACGAACACATACGAGATTCCCAAAAGGACACATCAGTTTCAGGCCAAACTCAACATCTAAGTGCCACTACACATAATATTACGAATGCAAAATTCTTACATAAAACAAATTCACATAAAGAAAGAATCGTTTATGAACGTTACTACATACATTAAAAAAATCTTTAAACTTGGATCACGAACAAGTTGATAAACTTTAGTTTCTACTACTGAGTACAACAAGCAATTCGGTTCATGTACGTAAGTGGCGAACACATTCTAACCACAACAAACTTACAGACAACTCTGCTGGCTCTTGTGGTTGTTTCGCGCCATGCCTATTAACTTATTAGTAATTCCGACTGATTTTGACAAGAATTATGTACTTCGCTTGATTTTTACCCACGTGTTCTCAACCATTCTACATCTGATGATGAAAGCATTTGGTCTTGCCAAAGCATTTGCGTTTTTATGAACGTGTTTTCATTCATTGTGAGGACAGCATGGTTTTTCTAAGATAATGATCGCTACGGGATAGTTTTTAGAGATGTACCGATACCACTTTTCCCCCGATACTTTTATATATTACCTATATACTTTCTATATAATAAGAACTATTCGGAATAATACGTTGGTATACGTTATACATAAACTAAAGGAATACAGAAGGTCAAAATTACACATATGAAAGTATAAAAAAAAATAAAGATTTTTATATTCCACTGCACAAAACAAATACAATATTTCCTCTCAACTCAGTTCACGTAAAGTGAAGCAGAAAATCAGCTAACAATTGCATGAAGTAATCTGAAATCAAAGTATCAGTAGTTGAGATTTAGAATAATATATTTTCGTACGCTATAATTTGTTTACATACAATACAAAAAAAGACACACTACCATTAATACACATGCTGAATATACACGGGAAACAAAGATTATATATCATCGTGATTGTGAAGTCGGAGCAAAAGAGACAGTACGTGTTTGGTGAAGAAAACTGGCATGATCTTCCCCAGGACAGAATTTAATGATGAACGTCTGTTACTGCGGTACTGAACTTGCGAGTTCCGTAAGCCATAATAGAGATAATTACTTATTACAAGAACCTACCTGTATCTTTGATAATCCTCTTCATCCTTTTCTACATCCGACAATTGATTTGGGCAAGCTATATTGCCCAAAAGGCTGAGATACGTTAACTTCGGAAGATGGTTGGCAATTTTTGTCAGGAGTAACTCTAAATCAACAATCTGGAACATAAAAAAAAAAAAAAAAAGAAGTAAAGAAATTTTTAATGAAATAAAGGTAGCTTGCAAATGTAACAACATACTTGACAAAACCAAACTTTTTTCAGTTAATGAACTTAGTGGTGAACCAGGAAAAATAACCAATGATCTTAAATTACGAAAGTATAGAAAGAAAGTAGTGCTTGAAAAAAAAAAAAAGTTATCACTATAAAACAGTTGTCAAATGTGTAAATTACTGAAGTTTCTACCTAGAAGACATCTGCCGCGTAACAGAATGTATTTAGGTAGAAACAAGGTGAAAGAAAATTAAAGGAAGAGGGGGGAGGGGAGGGGGTTCGGGAAAAGACTTAACGATGCGTGGTGAATAATAATGAAAAAACAAAAACAAATGCATAGCTCTATTCAAGAGTATAAAGAAAACCTATAACCGATATGCTCAGGCATTTACTTGCTTAAAAAAAAAAATTCACTTAAGAGGTTTTGAAAAACAGCTACAAAGTCTATAACAATGTACGTTTAAATCAATGTTGTAAGTTTTTTCTCAGCAGTTCCGGTTTTTAGTACCGGATTAGCCTTCCTTCAGATTGTAGAATAACTAAACCAACTGTGAGATTTAAGTACATGCTTCTGTTTGGCTTTCATTATCGTTGGTTAAGAACATTAATATTTATAGACGAAAAGAACAGTGGATCAAACTGTTCGACAGTTGTGTCTCAGAGCGGCGATTATCAACCTTATCATTTTTCCTAGACCCGTTTACAGGTAGATAAGATTAACGTCTTAGGTAACTTCCTTGTAAGCTTAACGATACTCATGTTTCGGATTGAAAAAGCAGCAAGGATATTATAAAATTACGAATTAAAATGGAGTATTGTGCACAACTGTATTGTAACACTAAGACAAAATTATAAGACGTTACCAAAATCTAAATTATGTACAAAAATAGTGCAAGGAACATACCATTCGAAAGATCATTTAGCAAATGACTTAATTCACATGCCTGTTGGTGTTGTTAAAAGAGTCTTGGGCAACAAATATATATCGTCACCTTGGAACCAGCAGGTACTATGTTTATCTTTTGGAAAAATGGAGTTAACACTGCAGTCAAAGACCTTGTACTAAAGGACATCAACCCCAAATGTAGTATGTCACAAACAGGCCTCCAGTGGTTAGAAATGTAATGAATTCATACTGACTTTAAATGGAACTTCAAACTTTATTTTCTCTCTCTCTTTCTCTCAAAAGTAGCTGAAGTGGACATAGTGCCTCCTGGTTCTAAGCTGACGATATAGTTCTTACCAAAATTTTGTGTAACCCGAAAATGTTCAGTTTGTTATCGGAACTCAACTACTCATCACTTGTAATTAATCCTCTGCACCAAATTCAAAATTGAGTCAAAGACGCAGTACACGTTAAAGTTTATTTTATTATTATTATTATTTGCGTGGGGGGCTATTTATAAATATATTTGCATTATTTATTGTTAATCTGTGTTGATTGTAGTCCCAACGCTTGCGATTACTCAAGTTTGTCAGCAATAATAGCTTGTAACGGTATACAACACTTTATAACCTTACATGTAACTTGATTTACATCCATTTTATATGTAAATTAATTATAATGCGTAAACTTGATTTGAAGAAATAACACAACGTAACAATGAACTACTTTTCTAACATAGTTTAAATAATTTAACCCAAAACAGTTTTTTTTTGCCATAAATCTTGTGGATTGAATAAAATCTGGAAATTAAGTTGAGAGGTTATTTATCGAAAAATGAAGAGAGAAGATGGAAAACAAACTGTTATAAAACAAACAAATTAATATTAAGGATTTTGGCAAGATGGTGGCGAACTAGAAGAAAGCTGATGAAATCTCCTGTGCATTTTTTACAATATTCCAGATTTTATCGGCCTTTCCTTCAAGAAAATTAAAAGTTAACTGTGATAACAACATCAAATGCGACAGTGACAAGAGAGTGAAGAGTGACTGACAGCTATGGCGGACAGAAACCATAGCAACCAATAAATAACTGACCTTAAAACATCAATTATTAAGACTGTTAGACTACAAAACTGTATTATATTATAAATATTATTATAAAACAGCAATTACTAAAACGAAAGCGCAATGGATGGTCATAATTAGCCATTTCCGCGCTAGATTACAAAATGCGAATAATAATAATCTGAAATTATTATTGTGTGTGACACAAATAATAGTAACTTATTTAACGCTACAAATGAATTGAATTTTATCGTTTATTGAATAATATAGTTTAATTTAAATGCATATTTATGTGCACGCAAGATTTCATAATCTAATATTAATTGGCTTAACGATAGTGATTGCTGTGAATCGTACCTGGAAATGTTAAATAAGTATGGATTCTTTAAAATTGACTTTTAATTCGATTTTATTTCTGTACCGCAAAACCAAATACAATGTAATATTATGTGCGCCCTGGCTGTAACTCGATCACTTCAACTACACAAGATTTAAAATGGTTTTCCAAAATCATGGACAGCATTAATTACCAGACCGTTTTTTTTTTAACCATCAATAGATATTTGGTTGTAATGTTTTTCTCTTTCTTCTATTCTTCCGTCGGCTTCTCTTTTCTTTTCTTCAGTTCTGCTTCCATTATTTGTTTGTCTTCTTCAAGTCTCCTCCTCTAAGACCGGTGTGCATTCTGGGTTTTCCTCTTTTAAGTAACTGACGTGTAACTGACACTTGACGAGGCTTATAATTGTAATATTTAATATTATCACAGGTAGAAGACTGCTCATTCAGGTTTATTCTTCGTGGTGTGAGGTATCTGTTTTCAGAACACCCTCATAGTATCAGCATTGTCATGCGCGAATACCAGAACTCTTTTAACTGAAGATTCGGATTCTTTTTTTGCCGAATTTTTTATATCCTGCACATTTTTATATCCTCTTGCAGGGTATTATTTCTTACATAAGATTTCTCCATCAAATATCGTGTTACTTTCTTAAAAAATAACGTTAATTCAACAATGATTGTCTTTTGAACATCAGATTTTTAAAGCTGTGAGAACTTGACAAGTACTTGCCCCTATTTCAATTGCTTTATTGATTTTGTATGGGTTCATGATCAACATCCCACAGATTACCCTTCTTTAGAACTGTATCTTTGACAATCTACATATTAGATTCGACAGAAATAATCTTAGTTGGTCATCATAATATGTAAGTATGACCACCTCTTCCTTCTGAAAATAAGCACGATGGGACGTGAACAATGAACTAACATAATTCAGTAACTGTACCTTGACCAAGGCACAGTGCTTTTCAAGTTGTCTCCTGATCATTTTGTATGTTGCCTTTAAAACACGTTCTTTTTCTTGGGCAAGTCCTTCACAAAATAAAAGTACAGTCCGTTCCATTGACTTATAACGCGATCAATTGCAGGCTGCAAAGTTAGCCAACGGGATTCGACATGTTTCTCTTGCTATCAAAGTTTCATTTGCTGTTGAACAACAAAATAATATTTCCGAAGACGAGCTGAGAGATGCTGCAACATGCAACTGCTTCTCCAAATTCACGATACACTGCATGTAACTTACTGAAACCAATTTCATCAAAAACGTAACTTTACTCACCTTCACCGTGGATGTAATTTTCCCTGATTCCAATTTTTTGCGGCGATGCATTTCGGGGCCGTCCGCTCCTCATAAAAATTTAAACTAAGTGTTTCTATTACGTGTTTTATGACTTTCACAGTATATGTCTAACATTTTAGAGATTAGGAGTTCGGCAATGTAACATAAATCTTTCTATGTGAGGAGGCCATCATGCTTTTCGTTAAAAAACCTGTATTAAGTTCTGATTTACAGATAATGAAGCACGCTTCTACAACAGGTTTTTCAATGTAATGTGTGTACAAATTATTCCATGATGGTGAAAAGATAAAAGGATCTTTGATCCAATTATTTATTGTTTACCAAAATTACACAAAGCAAGTGTCCGTAGGTCTATCATTACTGAACCAAAACCTCCGTCTTACACGTTAGCTCATGTGTTAAATGTACAAAACTACAGAGTAAAAATAGTACCCAAGTAAAAGAAGAGATTTGTTTCTCAGTCAAGTCAATACTTCTACAGATATAGTTAACTGCATCTATCTTTTTAGCGAAGAAATAAATACTGCTGTTAGAAACTGAAGACACAACAAAATTGACACATATCTGCCTGACCATCAATCTCTTCCAATTTAAAGGATACATATTACAAGCAACAAAATGATTTATTTATGGGTAATTGGGACAACAAGGAAATATCTATTCTGTTTCAATCCTAACTGAAATGTGATATAATTAACTCCATGGCTTTATGATTAACGGAACTCGAAGTAACAAACGTTCGCCACTGGATTTTATCCTAGGCAAGATCAAGCCAGTTTTTATCTACTTCTCCAAGATCCCAATGATCTGATACGTGTTTGCCGAAATGAACGAGAACTAATTTTGAACAGAACCCATTCCCCATTCAGTTAAAATAAACAAAACCTGAACCCCCACCACACCACAAACATATATTGGAGATACTAACGCCTCCGATCCAAACACAAAACACCTATCATAAAATAATATTATCCCATACCATTCACAGATCACATTCATTCTCGAACTGGACTACCAAGGAGACCTGCTTTATGACATAGTCCTGGTAGTGAAAAAAACTCAAATGCGTTAGTTACCTTCAAATGTTCGAATCTGGTGACACTGCATACATGGTTTAAATTTCACATCACCCTTCTGACTTCTATAGAAACACTTCTATTTTACATGTTCTTTACTACTTTCATGTTTCAAATTACTGAAGACAACACATAAAGAAAAGCGTGTTGACAGCTGGGAAATTCCAGTCATTCTTATAACTCGCCTAGCAAAATAAGCGACATAACAAATTTCAAACATTATTGCATTAAAAGCTAATAAAAATCAATTACACAGAAATAGATCTTACCTTATTTTTATTGAGAGACAACGTGTGGAGATTTGGCAACCGTGGCAAATGTAAAGAGTCTGGCAACTGGTTGTTGTCCAATACCAATTCCTCTAAATTAGGAAACTTCTCAATGCCTTGAAGCGACGTCAGGCTATTATAGCTTAGATCCAAATAATGCACTTTAGTTCCATACAACTGGCCTAGTACAGACGGGATTCTTCTGCAGTCTTGTCCTATATAACTAAGCTGTAAATAAACAAAACAACAAGCTTAGTACAATCACAATTCATACAGCCCTGAAACAGAAGAGAAACATATGGGTGTCTTTGATTACTCGAACGGAATAAAGATTGATTCCAGTTGCAGTGGGTGAGTGGTAACACTTGCTGCTTTGTAAGCTAATCAAGGTGTTTAGAGTGGCTCGGTGCCCACTTGAAACTGTAGGTCCTTAGGACATCATCTCCGTCTCATGAAAGGAATGAAAAAGCACAATCTTACCGATAGAACACCTATCATCAATACTAACTCATCAAGCTAACCATTTGAAAGTGAAATTGTCAGTTGCCGCAACCGCTTTGATTTTATATTTCAACATGAAACGAAAAAATGTAAATTTACGTGGCGAGGACCAAAATTTGAACTTACCTTCAACAGGAAGGTTAAAAAAATTTACAGGGATAAATGGAACTCCCCACATTTGCCGGTGCTCAATGCTGGTGGAATATTTAGGACTTAAGCTCGCAACCGGACCTAAATGTCAAGGCTTCGATGATTCACTGCAATTGTCCATATACTCTCTTTTGGCCGTGACTGAGTGGAAGGGATGGTTGACCTCCACCCCTCCCCTGGTCACAAATTACCACTTAAGGTTAGGTTACATTTGACCAGCTCCCTAATCTAGCCTCCTCTATTTCGCAGGAGCAGATGTCTTGGAAAAAAAAAGTGCAAAGGCAAACAGCGCAAAAAACGAACACACATACATTTTAGAAGACAACTCAACGAACCAACTAAAAAGTTTTTGAAAGTAGTATTAATATGATACATTTGCAAGAAAGACAGCGTAAATATCTACCAAAACGAAGATCCCCATTTGTTATAATGTCAGCTCGTCCTTACTGCTGTTAAAAGTCTCATTCTTACAAGTGATAAGTGTAGACTCCTGTGCCCCCTTGATTATGCCAGATATAGGTGGGTTAGGCTACACTTACAACGGTACATAATGCTAATATGAGAACAAGGGTTTAAAACCGTACTACCCTAACTAACTTTTATCAATTGTAAAGAAAAGCATTTTAAATGCTGGAATATGTTCTACATTTGACATATTTTCTTCGCATAACTTTTGTATGTTAGATAAAAGTACTTTCAAAATCTTATTATCTTTTTACCATAGTTATAATTTTTTAACACCTTGATGTACAATCCAAAGAGAGGGTAGGCTAATCTGGTTTAAAACCCTTCATATCTAGGTGGCGAGTCATATTACTCAACCGAACTTTTATACATATATAGTTTCACCCTTACCAGTAAGAAGTAAAAAATAGCAGTTTACATACTAAACAATAGTAATAGTCTAGAAAAGGGGTTCTTAATTTGAGGTCCAGATGGACCGGGAGATTCCCCCTATAAATTACTTAGTGTAAGTGCTGTAAGAAATAAATCAGAGTACTTGGCATTATTTTAGCTAAAGTCGAGCATGATTTTTATGAACGAGATTCATGAATGTTATTGAAACACTGTCTTACGGACAAATTACTTGTATTATGAATTACGTACATCTTTACCATAAACTTTAATAATTTATGGGAAAATATAGAAAAACAAGCTTAATTCTACCTTCCACGCGCAATAGCAGGATCAACGTATGAAACAGCTTTGGCTAGGTTAAAAGTAAGGGGTGACCGATCAGCTTGAACATTAAATTCTGCAAGCATGGGTCACACCATTCTCCGCTCTGTTCCATGGGAAGGAACATCCACAAATTGGGCAGAACACGAAGAAATCCTAAAATTCCCTGTCTTTTTTCTGACTGACAGAAAATTCCCTGACCTTTCCAGGTCTTCCAGACCGCTGGACACCCTGATATGTACAGTGCATGCAAAGTTGTATATATATCAGGAAAGGGGTCCATAGTTTTCATCATATGCTTAAACAATAAAATGAAGTATATAGACTGCAGGCAAAGTTGTGTTTGTGTTTCTGGGAAGTGAATCAACAATTTCTAATTCCTAAGAAATTTCATTTATTTTATGACTCAAGAAAAGGTTAATTTTATTTTATAGAGCGTGCATATGGCTAAACAACAGTGTAAACTGGGACAAAATGTCAAGAAAGCAGTAACAAAAAATTCCCTGACTTTTCTGGGTTTCCAGACTAAAATCACATTACTGTACATTGTTGCAGACAACTTAATTTTTGGGAAAAAGAGAAAAATAAGCCAAATTTGTCGTTCTAAACGCAATACTAGAATCAACGAATGAAATAACTTTGGCAAGGATAAAACTAAAAGGTGACCGACAGTGTGTAGATTGAACAAAAAATATCTGCAAGCATGTGAAACACACTATGTGCCCTAATTCACGAGCAGAAACATTCATAAATTGGCAGAACACGGACCCTGTCTATTCCATGACTTTTTCCTGACCAACTAAATATCCTGACTTTTCCAGGTTTTCAATATCGCTGGACACCCTGTGGGGGCCATAAAGTAAAATTTATTTTAAAAAAACCACAGCTTTCTGACAAGGCTGTTATACTTTCAACAACAAAATAAACAAAAGCGTGAGTTTTGGTTCCGGGTGCCCCGCAAAAATGGTTAACACCACTGGTTAAAACATCAACTTAAACAAATATGAGGACATGCAACAAAACCTTGTACAGGATGTTTTAGTGTACGACTTTGTATGAATTTATTTATCGTTCACGTTAAAACCAGTAAACTCTATTAAGTATGCTGTTTTACATATAATACAAATACAACTAGTCGCGCGACTCCGTGATATGAACGGTGTCTATGTCTTGTCGTCCAGTATGATAGCTAGGTTTGTTAGATTTGGTTCAATTGGGCTTCATTATACCATGTCAAATTCAGTAAATAAATAATAATAAAAAAAAAAGAAAGGAAATTATACATTTCCGTTATCTCAAATAGACTTTGTACATAGGGCACAATATTCAACGCCTTTGCCTTCCCATATCAAAATTTAATGTCTGGTTTTAGAACACATTGTGCGATTTTTAATGTCTGAAAAAAACAAAACATTTTTAATGTCTTTAATTCCAGGGTTTGAAAAAACCCACACCACCTGGGCCCAGGCGGGTTTTAGAACTAAAATGTCAATGTATGTAAACGTCAAGCTGTGTACAGACCTCAGTCGGTAACGGTGTGTCACTACTGTTGAATCACGAGCCTTGGAGTGAACCTGTTCTGTGTGTGTTGTGGTGGTGGTGGTGGGGGGGAGCTCGCATCATGGTGGGTGCACTGGATATATGCCGCAGCGTGGTTCGCAGCCCAAGGTAATTGTAGGTTCCGGCATTCCGTCATTCATAGAAGAGACTGAGGAAAATGAGGGAAACCCCATTTGGGATGGTTTCACTGAACAGGGTCTAATTAAAAAAAAATATATATTTTACGAACTTTAGGCAAATTTGGCTCAGGCCGAATGAATGATGATGGGGGAACTGCTGGAGTAAAGGAAGTGTGAGGAACCGGGAGAACCCCGAAAAAACCCACGCACATAGTGTTTGTCCACCACATGGGCACGGGCCGGGATCGAACCAAGGATCCCACGCACCAGAGGTGAGCGCTCTACCACTGAGCTACCGCGGCTCGAGCAGGATCTGAATTGCCGCTCAACCTTCCCAGCTTGACCTGGCCGTCCAGCACACTAACCACCAGACCACAATAAACGGTGTAACCATATCTTTTTTTTATTCTCTTATGATTTCCTGATTAGCTCTGTGTTCTGGATAATAAGTGCTCAGGGGCGGGCTGGTAACCAAAGAAAGGGCCTACCCACTTATAACCAAAGGTGCTTCGTGGTAATGGGCCACAAAAAGAACTTGCAAGGGCCCTTAGAGTACTTATTAAGTCTTAAAATACCAAGTATTAAATAAATATAGTGCCTTATATGAATTATTAAAGCACTTACTATTAAACTTTACATGGCGCCTTCTTTGCTTTTTGTGAGAGCCCTACAGTAGACCTGTTCAGATAACTTCAGCCCTGTCTTTGTTGGCCATAATAAGTGTTGTGTGTCAAAACTGAAAGAACGACAAGACCCTCACGTTATCAGTAGAAGCAAAAGTGGTGTAAGTGTGGGCTTCTTTATTGAGTGACATTACGCTTCCAAGACAAAAAGGTCGGGGCTGCAAGTGTTGTATGAATATTGTATCTGTTTGAAAATTTATATTATTATTGATAATATTTGTACAGTGTAGTAATTGTGCACTGAATTTGAAACGACAAAGACATAGTTTATAATTTTATGAACTTTAACAATAATGCCATTTGTAAGTAATTGCAAAGATTGAAAGTAAAGAGCATCATATCTATAATCTTTTTAGTTGGAAGAGTTAGTTAGGTCTAGTCTGTTAAGGAATCAAAAGATGGAAAGTAGTTTTAGCTGGGAGCACTGACTAAGCTCCAATACTTTCTTGTATTTCAATATCACAAAGGTAAAGTACTGTTGATTTTAAACAGTAATATTATTCTAGGCATTACTATAGTAGTGACGCACCACTAAAACCAAACCAAAATCACACATTCCTTATTTTCCTTTTTCGTAAATTATCTTAAATTACTAAACATAGGAACGTGGAGGTTAGGTAAAGTTAGGTGCGGTCATGTATCTTTACAAAATATATTTTGACACATATTCACACTTACCTTCAACACACAGGCGTGTTAACTCTCCCAATTTCCATTACAAAGTCGTGTACAATTGTTTCAGGGCCTTTTCCTTGCCTTACATAAATACTCTGCTAAATAACCTTCAAAATTCAATTTCCCTCGTAATTTCCATACGATTCAATAACAATAACGCAAGAAATGTCATATTCATCACAAAGACACGCTATTTCAACACTGCCTTACCGCCTTCCACATGACAACTGTAACTCTACGCAAAATAGTACCTTCCGCCACAACATGCAGTGCGTCCTAAAACATCTTCAAAACACACTAAAACTATATCATTATTCACTTCAAATGTTACCAACATCAATATTTACCTCTCTAATACTCTCAAACATCACACAATTATCTCAATTCCTCCCGTAGATTTCTAAAAATTGGTGCGTCACTACTATAGTTAACCCTTATTCTACAGTTAGAATGACAGTCGTGATTGTATTCTGACAATCGAATATGCAATGGGTTTCTTTATTATGCGCTTGTGTAGTGCTCTCATTTCAGAAACAAAATTAATGAAAAAAAAAGTTTTTTTTTCGGGCTGGGCCCACCTTGGCAAACTCTGATTTATTCGCTATATGGCATCCACCTTTTTTCTTTTTCTTAAGGCTTTCCACATGCAAATTATATCAATTTTCCTGATAGATTACGTTAGGTAAGTTTACAATAGATTTAGTTAGGCTAGAGTAGGTTAGGTCAGGTTTAGTTCGGTTAGCGTACATGTTCCGCAGTACATTCTTTAAAAATAACATTCAAGTGAGGAAGAAGTAACAAATCAATGATAAAGCAAATTAATATTCAACATTTCTACTACACTAATAGGGTATGCATGCCAACAATAAGGATTTATCTGATAAAAGTATGTCAGCTGGAAGTAATTCCTCCGTCGCCAGTAAATTTTAGATATTTTCGACGGACTTACGGATTATAATTACAAATAAGTTTACACTGTACATATTTCATAAAAAAGTACCTTTTCATACTTACTCTACCCTTATCAAAAAACACAGCCGAAGTGTTTACATAACTGTGTGCTATTTCTGCAGTATCTTCGTCCTCCATTCTTCTCACCAAAGCAATGCAATGGATTATAGTCGTCGTCAAATAATTAGGATTATATAGACATACACTTGCAAGACAATCATGAACACATGTTGAGATACACTTCTTTGTAAACGAGATTACTAACTGGATACATAATTGTTTCGTTTCGAGGGCAAGGCACTTCCTTGTTTTTAAAACTTGGCAACACTGTCTTCGTCAGTCGTCACAGTATGCCCTGAACTTATGCACGTAAATGACCTTGAGAAGACGATTTATCTGCTTGATTAGGGAACATGCCTGTTAATAAAAATTATCTCCAATAACTTTTTTGGCGCAAATTTTTCTCTGTAATATCAAGAATTTTCCTTTGGGACTCTTTGGTTTCGGTCGTGACACTGAGATAGGCAGGCCCGTAGTCACGGGGATGCTAGGGGTGGCTAAATTTTTCACCCTCTACCAATAATATTTTTCTTGTATGGAAATTAGAGGTAAAAAATGTAAATGACGCATTCATTATCTTTTCCACAGTAAAATACCTAACTAAGCAGTTATAGTTACATCTCTTAATATGTGGCAACTCTATTTTAAAAACTACACGCAGTAACATTAAATTTTTAGTGTATATTTTCCTCTTGTTTTTTTTTTTTTTTGTCTTTCCGTTCGACTTTCAAAGTTCCATATTTTGATGAAGACCTTAACGAAGTTGCAACGTTAATTTAAAAAGAATAAAATAAAAATAAATAAATAAATAAAATGCTTAGTTCTTTCATTGATACCACGGAAGTTAAAATACCACCAGTAGCGGCTCGTGCTTCGCTGAAATGGAGGTTCAAGCAACAGAGGTAAAAACATAATGCTATGTCCAAAATGCCTTTTGCACAGGTGTGACCTCGTTTCTTCGCACCTTCGTTTACTACTACTAAATAGAACATTTTTGTATCCATGACAACTTCTCCTCTAGAAGAAGTTAAGTAATGAGAATATTTTGGAATTTAAAAAAGCTTTTATCTAAAATTATTTTTTTAAGCAAGTTGGAAATCATCGTCATTTTGTCAGTATAAACTAATAATGTTTATAAAGGAAGTCCATTCTCCTTTCCTGCCTCTT
>JAGDQP010022528.1:0-30298 GCA_022664845.1 Lepisma saccharinum
ATATATATATATATATATATATAAATAAAATAAATAAATAAAAGGTGAAGCTATTCCCTGTGCGATACGCACGCGCTGTAAATTGTGCACGGGTACTTACAAAAATTCATTTAGTAAGAAAATATCGAAAAGATCCCTGGTCCATTCTTCTGACCGCCCCTGATCTAATGTTGTGAAGAATATAAAAATAACAAGTTTTGTCTGTAAGATCTCTATGAAACACTTTGACGTATCCCTGGCAATTCAGTCTTATTTCAAATTTCGAGAACAATAATTTAATACACTTACAGTCGTATTCAGAAACGTTGTTTTGGATTGACTAGCTCTGTAACTGAATACCAATGTTGAAGGATTGTTAATCACTCGTTAGTACAGCGGTAGTCACTGGAAAACTTTTCTGAACACGGCTGTTAATTGTTATTTGATCCAAGGCAGGTATGGTCAAATCGTTTCTCAACTATCAATTTCCGACTGCTTTATATAAATAAAGATACTAAATGTTCCAATATGATTAGGATGCCTAACGTTGAAAATAATGATTGGATGGAAAATATGAACTTCCGGTTTCAGCGAATGAAACCTAGCATACTACTATTTGCAAACCCAATACCGTATTCACATTTTAACTCTTTTATTTCCATATGATTAAATTACTCAGTTTCTTATTTACCGGTATGTTTTTGTTTGTAACAGATTGCCATTAGGTAAATACAGAAGCTGTATTTGTGTCCTTGCTCTCTTTCCGCCCTCGATCAGTTGGGACCATTCCCTTGCTTTGTCCCAGAAGTGCAATTGATCGTCATGGGAAAAGTATTCCGTACATTCACACATCACATACTTTGCGTTTGTTTCTACCCATTTCTACCTCTTCCACATGTTACAAAGAGAACGTCCCAGAGAAAAGACAGAAGACGTATACCACGAGCAGTTTGGCAACATTGAAAGACAACACACTCATTTTCGAAGATCGGCAACGTTGAAGAGCAAGAACTATTTCTGAACTTGTGGCCACAAATAGACTCCCATGTCCTGGCAACTGAAGACACGCACACAAACATATATACACTTCACACACATGCTAGGATCCATACAAGATTCGTAATATATGTGCAAAACCATGTATGAAACAAACAAGAATTTTCAGAAGATAAGCTCGGTTTTTCAGGTTTTTCCACATTGTCTGTATCGAAATAGTAGACTTCTTAAATATATCCTTTTTTGGATCTTTTAAACATCCAAACTTAATATTTCATGGTTTACGAGCTTGGATCTGTTACATATAAGGATTTCTCACGCCACGGAAGTGATGAAGCTGAGAGATCTGTAGCAGTAATATCTCTGAGGTTCATATTACACTTCCGGATAGTTTTCAGTGTTGTTACAGTTGTGATAAAACTTCCATGAATTATTAAAATTTTTGAAACTCTTAAGACAACCTCATTCTTAGCCCAAATTTGTTTTAGAGGCAACTTCTGCCCAGGTCTGGACAGACCATGACAAGATGTGGGAAGGAAATCGACCAGGATTGAATCAACCCGGTATTAGCTGGTTGCGAATCAGTCAGGATGGCCGGCCGCTGGGGTAGTTTCCATAAGGACCTTCCATTGCAAGGCCCAACGCTGTACGAACTGAGCTACGCTCGCTCGGCCTGTACCTGTTTATTTACTGTACTCGTCTATAATCGTTGCACATTCCCAAAATTAACGTGAAATAAATTGAGGTCTTTTTAGGCAGTTTTGGGTCAGGCCGTATGGATGATGAGGATAATTGGTGGAACGAAGAAAATGGGAGGATACGGGAGAACCTTCAGAAAACGCATGCATAAGGTGTTTGCCCACCACAAAGCCCACATGAAATGAGCTGGAATCGAACCGACGAAAAATTAACAAGAGGGAGATTGCCTAATATTAATTAAACCAATCGGAACAGCGGAACAGATGGTTCGTATACATATGAATCACAGTAGTTCTGAAATATGAAAGGGCGAATTCGAAATTCCTTTGTGTTACAGCCTAAAACCCCTCTACCAACGACATTTTAAAAAGTTTCCTTCGGAGGATTTTTGAAGGATTTTCATAGTAGGTGTGCCTAAAATTTTTATTTGTAGAAGTGGGAATTTCGATAGTGTCCGAACTAACATAACCTACCTTTCAGAATACGTTCGTGCCTCTCACCTTTTTAGATATGTCAAAAGTTCTGTCACCCTCGACTGTTGTACGCATAGATGAGAAGTGTTCTAGATTTTGATCTTTTTGTTTATGTGGTGATTGTGACTGGTTGTCTGTTACAGCACAGGTCCTTGCTTTGTGGTTATAGTTGCAAACAAAATGTTGTGTATACGTACCTGTCAATCGTAATGTTTTTTGAGGGGTGGGTGGGGTGGTACCCATGGTATAGGAGAAACCGGATAAGGCTAATGGACCGAAAAATGTTTATTTTTACATTTAACATTTTCAGTAATTCGAGATATTTACCGGAACAAATTTACATATCAAATTTTATGTACATTTTGCTTTTGAACAAAGGTTAGGATTGCCTCGAAATGTGACAGGCTACGGCATAAGTATCAAGCATTTAAGCAGGCTACGGCCATCTTAAAACATATTTGAAAAAAAAAAATGCCATAATACTATTCACTGAAACAAAATTCAAACTTCACAAATTTTAATTTTTCAGAAATATATGTAAATCATTAAAGGAAAAACGTGTGCATTTCTAATCAGAATTATTATTCTGTAACATTTAAGTTACATGGTTACCCTCCTCTATATGTCTTTATAGGTATTATGGAATAATTAATAAGCGCTATGCTGTATTTTACCTAAATAATTCAATGTAATCGTCCAAACAAAATTGCAGCAATGCACTGCGCGATTATCAACTAATAATAATGTACGGGGTCTAAAGATCGAATGTCATTAATCTAGTACATACATAACTTTTTCTCTGTACGTTTTCTCAATTCCGGTGTGTATTCATAATAGATATACCGTCCGTGTCGTAGTTCGTGGAACAAGAATGTGTAACGTGTACTTCTATCCATTAAGATGAGTACTCAGTGAAGTGTGTGTGATGTAATGCCGAAGTCAGTTGACTGTGAATGATGTGGGGGACATTCTAGCGGTTCAAATGCTGTTTAGACCGCGTTTCTAGAGTACCCTTAAGCTTTCTTACCAGACGAATGTTAGGTAGTACCTACAATATAACTCATCCACCATAAGTTCCTCAGAATTGTGCTCGCTTCAGAGGTTTCATACAGACAGTTTTTATGCAAAGGTTAAGTCAGTCTTCGTAAACTCTTTTGAAACACCGTGCTTACTTATTAGCGTAGAAATAAATATTATTAAATATGTCTAAATAGTTTCAAGTGTAATTATTGCCCAATTACTGTTAATTTGACGTTGGTAATTAGATTGGGAAATTAACAATGTTTTCTACACTTAATAAGAAAGAATTACAGTAGTCGTGTATATTAAAGTACAGGTTGTGGATTTTAAACAAATTGTTTTATTATGGCTTTTGTGGGAATCTTTTTGTTTAAATATTCGCATACTGGTGCCGAATGGTCGTCTATGAAGAAGTTGCTCTAGTTGGCGTGCATAAACATTATGTCGTTTACTGTTTGGTGATTCGTTGTTTGTTTTGTTTACATGAGTTAATATAGAAGAAGCTGTTATTCACTTTGTGAACTAAAGATTTAGTTATTTATGCCGATGAATTTGTAATCTTACCAGTTCTATACAGTAATTTCAATCAGATATTTAAATTGGGGGGGGGGGGGAAACTACAAGTTCACTTGGTGCAATCATAATTCGTTTGGCAGCTATTGCTGGGCAATTACTGGTGCTTATGAACATGTTATACGGAAGTTGGGGGATTTCAGGGTGTGCAGGCAGGATGACCTTGTTGGCCAAAGTTTCTAGCCTCCAAAATACAAAATCGGCATAAAAAAAAAAAAAAAAACGAAAAGTGGAAATTTGGTTTTCTTTTCACATGGTTCTCGTTAATGGGTAATTTTGAACTGCATTGTTTGTATGTATGCACTTAGTTGTATACTGTACTGTAATTTGCTCGAAATATATTCACATGAATATAGTATGTCGACGTCCAAGTCTCACTCTCCCTGTGTTCGCGGGCGCGCGATAGTAGTTGAAATAGTATGACGAGTTTCTGAGCATATTAGTACTAATTCTTTATTGATAATGGAACAGATGTGTTTCATTCACATACTCATTGTGTCTATTGAGTTTAAATGTAAATATACAAGTACATGCCTTGTTGTTGCATTGCTTTTAATGCCATTATTTGCCATTTAGAGTTGCAACATCTAAATTTCAAACTATAACTGTATTAATTGAAAACATTTTGCTAATATGAGGGGGTATTAGTTGTCGAAAATTGCTACCAAGGGGAACGCAAGTGAGAGAAGGTTGGGAATTACTGCTCTTATACAATATAGACAATAGCTTGTGTCCTTCCGGTTGGTTATGATGATTGAGGAAATCCACTTGTGTTTTGCCTCATCTTCTGCAGGAAGGGAAAGGAAATCCCTGATTCTCTTGAGAATTTCCGGGGAAGAACGAAATTGTGAGCATCCTGTGTTTGTGAGCGGAACAGCTTGGATCAAAATAAATGCTATTCGTTTATTTAATGTAAGGGTGGAATGAACTCTTTCTTGGTTGAATCTTATTACTTTTTTTTTTTTTTTGGTCTTGTTCCACTAACTATTTGTAATATTACAGCTTTCCTATTGCAGGTATAAGACTGCATATGTCTTGCTTTGTGCTGTGGCACTTAGTTTACTCCCCCCCCCCCTCCTGCGAATCGAAAATAATGTCTAAAATTGATTATGAAACTTACTGCACAGTAGTATATTCCCTAGAAGATCAACAAAATAAAGTAACTGAAATAGTTTTCATCAAATTCTAAATACTTTTTTCGTTCACTGAGAGAGAAAAAAAAAAAGCAATTCTTTGCTGCGTCTCCCTGTAATATTTTCGATGTTAATTCACTGCTATTTTGCACTGTTATGCATGTCACTTACTTGGTCTAGAATATTAATTTGTGTAAAGTAACTGGAAGTTTAGCCAACCTAACCTTAGTGGCGGACAGGTCACAGGAAAGAACCATTGAACTTATTTTTTATTTAAAAAATGAACTTTGCCATCCTGATTAATAAAGTGGCAAATATGAATTTAAAATACTGTACCACGGAAAGTTCTGTTCTGTGTCAGCTGCCGAGTTTCGAATATCCGTATCCGGATCTGGTCATTCCTAGAAAATATATGAATGATGGAGGTCATTGCTATAGTAACATTTTAAGATGGGCTGTTAAAAATAATAATCCCTTTTACATCGTCCTTTGATATGCACCAAGAACATTGTTTCTTCCTGGCGCTTCGTTGCAGGATTGAGAGATTCGTTGAAATGCCTTTCTTCACACATCAGAGTTAAATATTACATTCAGCCAGTCATTTCAAGCATGAACGTTTTAAGAAGAAATCGGCCTGAATAGGAATTTACAGTTAGAGTAGTTTTCAAAGTTTTTTTTTTCCCCCTTTCTTACAAGGATTTTTGTCGACATCTTTCAGGCGGAACGCCATAATATTGTCACGCAGGGAAGAAGTAGCTTTGGTATAAAAATTACAAGGCGCTTGCTTTCTTTCTGGCAAGTTCGGTGGCCTCGCTGGGACGCTGGTAATGGTTTTGAGGAAGGAGCCAGCACAGCAGCCACTGAGTCAGGCTTCCTTATCCTTCTCTCGCGAGACAGAACGTCGTCCGTCAACTGGATTTAATGATACAGCTGAGCTGTCTGTAAAAGGTTTATAGCAGATAAGAGGTTCATAATGTACTGTTTCTCTTTCATAACTTTTTCCAGCATAATTGATTGAGCTTCCATCTAGTGATGAATAGGGACATTATGATTTTGTTTTCCTGTTTCAAAGAGGATGAGGATAAGCTTTTTCGCAATAAGGAAGAATCCCTCTTCGCTGCAGATTTCCAAATAGCTGTTTAGCTCGAAAGTATGCACTCATCCCGGTGATCTTAAAATTCGATACGTATGCTCTTGAAGCAGATATAACTTCTGAGAAATCTTTCGACGAGTTGAGTGTAGATATTAGCACAATTGCGAGAAGTATTTTATAACAGAAAGTTGAAACTTCCGTTCGGCTTTAGTATATCATCATAGTATTTGAATAATTCATTCACCATGTGGTTTTCATAAAATTATAGTTTCAACACGTGCCTTTAGATAGTCGAAGTATTTATCTGAGAAGCAAAATAAATATTTCCGTCTCTAACTTGGGTTGCATAATTACAAATAAAGAAATAAAATATAGTGTCTAAATCAGAAGTGCACAAATGGTGGTAAATCACATATAAATAAATTTTCATTAGTGTTACCGTTAATTTTGTCCTGCTTCCGATTCTTCATTTTTTGGTTTTCATCACACTGTAAGCTTCTTCGTTGTAACTTGTAATGTTGTGCTTCTCTTGTTTAAAGTAATATCGTATCTAAAAAACAAATCTGTGAGGGGCTAAAACAGAAGAAAACCGGCGTAACTGCATGGAAATTTCAAGTAACTTTACTGATGAAAACGGACATCATTCATTTTTCAGGGATACTTGGAGAGAGAGAAAAAACACCAAGCAAAACATTTAGAATTCCGGTGTCCTGCCGACAGGACAAAGCTTGCAGTCGTAAATAAGCACCAGAACAAACAGTATAGAGGGTCGCAAATTAGTTATTTGAAATCCGAAAACAAAGTACTTCCACGACTTACGCCACGTTTTAATCACTATTAAATTTCTGTTAGTAATCGGAATCCCCATTCATGAAGAATATTCCCCATTTCTTTGAAAATAAGCTATCAGGATGGTGCCAGATGTGTGCAATTTTTCCATGAGTGTGAATGTACATTAAATAACCTCGAAGCCCTTTAGAAGAATTTCAGAGGAGCGAATAGAACTTGTAAGCTACGTCCCTGGCTATGTTCCAAATATCAGCTGACAGTATATTATTGAGTCGGTTTTGCTTGTCGCTGAATGTGATTGCAAAGTGTTCAGAATTGATGGAGCTTAATATTCAATTATGTGTTGCCATGAACTCATACATTCCTTTCGTTGGACATTTTAATGCTTGTAGGCCTGTCTTTTACCAGTACTGACAAATAAATATATAACCCGATTAAAGCATATAGACTCGAGCAAATCACTCCGTACATTACATTACAGCTGGTTGAAGATTACGGTTATCTTACATGAAAATCAGCGTACTCTTGATCTGACGGAGGCTTTTGATACAATGAGTCATTTTATATTACTATCTAAACTAAAAGATCACTGCTTTGCAAGCATAACAAGAAAGTCTTTAGAGTCATATGTAAAGTCAGCTCATTTTACTTGCGAATAATAGTTCCCTTTACGCCACAACCGATTTTAAAACCTGCCGTGACGTAATAGTCTATTCGGTGATCGTTGTTATTTGCTTTGTACAGTTTATCGTTGGCTGGCCAAGATCTATTTGGTTCTGCAGGTCTCACTTTTACACAGTCCCCGTAGTCCATCTAGTCGGACTTTGTATCTGCAATAGGGAGGCACGCGAGTTCGAGCTCCGCTGCCAGCCATCCAGACTGTGGTTTCCAGGGGTTTCCTCACTTACGACTAATATTTATTTAATCCCTTAACTGGGACGAACATTTAACGTTATAGTGGGAAAAGATGTACAATAACCTACTGATTTGCGAAGAGTTCTGAGTCGGATGTAAACCACGTTTTGTTCAGTCTTTACGTTTGTCTTCGATTATTTTGACCATTCACAGCTCTGGATTTAAGAAGAAAGTTTCACTTGAAATTCAGTTAGCACAAATTCCTACTTTTAGATATGTATTAAGAAAATAATCACATTCTTTCTGTACTAAACGGTCATGAAATTGTCGGTGTCTCGCATACGTATATTTTGTATTTGCCTAGAACTTACACAAAATATTAATGATAAATCACAAACGCAGTCGCGACCCCCACGTTTAGAAACCCTGCTATAGACCTTTAGAACCGGAATCCCTCCCTAACAATGTTATTTCTGTCTTTAGATATACGAAATTCAAGAACATTGTGCTTGAGTTACATGGAAGCAAAGACGAAACAATAATATATCAGTAATGCATTGTTTCGTTTTATTATTACAGTACTTCTTTTAAAAATTGGTATGCAGCTATTTTTGTAATGTATTATGATTATAAAGTATTGTTGTAATTATTATTAAGGGTTAGGTGGTAGAGCAGCCTTTGGCTGAACACATGTAAGTGTACAATAGTAATAGTGCTGGGAAATATACAGGGTCTTGCACAGAATGGTGCGGTTTCAAAATTCAATAATTAAAAAAAAAAAAAAATCTCGCCTTACATGGATTCAGCACACACCCGTCAGCAGCTGTAACTGTCCAAGTTTCTGATGTGTTCGCGTTAGTAAGCGTTTCATGCTTACTACGGGTTCGCAGGGTCAGTTTCTAAAATAGCGTCGCAGTCGCAGCAGGAGAAAGCTTTTTTTGTGCTCAGGTTTGAAATATGGAAATCCGTTTTGAGGAGGCCAGATCAGTGGCAAGGTGAACAGGTCCAATATTCATATCTAGGAACCGAGCACCCACGTGCAATGATGTACCAGGGCTTCTAAATTGTGTTCTTGTTAAGCGCTGGATCACACATGGTGCAGATAGGGATGACAACCCTCCTTCTCCCTTAGCCACCACCTTTAGTCAGGTTTTACGCGATGTGATTTCTCTTTATGGATTTTTTTAAAGAGAGCATTCATGTACTACCAATACCAACATCCATCCAGCAACTTCGTGGTCGGATAATGCATGCAGTGGACATGCTCTGCAGCGTCTGGAGTGAGTTTATATTTTACTTTTTAAACAGTATCATTCTTTTGTGAAGACTTTATTTTTCACAAATTTAATTGTGAACATGTTTTAAACATTCGAACTTCGTATAAACTACTCTATGCACTCAGTGTTTTTTTTAACGTCAAATGGTTTTAACATGCCATATTTTTTATTTGTAATGCTTCGTATTATTCAAGTGTTGCCCTTTGTTTCTCAAACTGCGCATAGATATATTTGCATGTTTGAGATGCCTTCTGTAGGGAAAGCGTTCAACGTGCTTCCTTCGTCCACACCTTCTTTAGATTGTTTCATTCTTGAAGCTCTGCTTGAAATGGTGGATTATTCGGGGCGAAAGTTAAGACGTGCCAAGTTATTCTGGGAGGGTTTCCAAGTAGGTCTAATTTATTTTTTCAGCTAGATTAATCTTTTAGTATTGTCCTCACTAAGATTTTTTTTTTAATTTGTTGATGGCTTTCATTCGAGGATCAAGATTTTTATCCTTTTATTAACCTCGCAAACTTGTGTGAGGTTCTCTCTGAAATTGGAGACAGTTTACCATCTCATGTGCCTGTGGTTACTGAATCGAATTTATGAACTTTAGGCATCTATAACTCAGACCGGAATAGAGTAGGGGAAAGTATGCGGGAAGGGCCTATTTTGGGGCACTATACCGGTTGCCATGTGTGACTGAGAAAAAACCGTAGAGAAACTGTCCAGGTGGTCGGCCGTTGGTCCGGCTCAGGACCTCTCGAATGCGAAGCAGACACTCTGCCAACTGAGATACAGCCGCTCGGTAGTAAGTAAAGAGTCATGGGTTTTTGCAAATTTTGGGAGAGTTTTCTTAATTTTAATATTTCTAAAACAGAGAATCTGCATTTGTTACAATATTGGTTTGCGAAGTTCTGTGGAGATCCCTGACCTCGGAGAGAGGGAGAGGGAATGGTAATTAGCATCTAGCATTTTGTTAAACAATGTGACACAAAGCTGATCGAATATACTTTTGAAATACCTATCTGCTTGCAACTGGAAATTGATTCTCACATTGTACGGATTTCGAGAGATTTGACTCAACGTTTGATTTCAGAAGTTTCTCATTGTTTGAAGTTATACTTAACAGAAACGCGAAGTGCTTCTCACACAGCGAAATGTGACATCATGCGGTAAGAAACGAAATCTGTTTCGTGATTTATCAGTACAATGGTATAAAAACTTTTCGGATGCGTAAATAGCATTCTCAGCTCCACAGTTATGGACTATATTTCCAAAACATGCTAAATCCGTTTGGTAGAAGTTTAGACGAAGGGTAAAAGCGCCCTTCTTGCCCATAATGCCATGTATAACAGCCACATTTTCAACACCATTCAAACATAGGAATTTGTATGCCTCGACACAAAATAGTGGTATCAACTAATGCAGGACGTTTCACAGTATTAACAATTTACATTCAGCTCAAAATCTGAAACTTTTGTATTTAACATGGTTTGGAAATACACTGCCCAATTCTAGAGGGTGTGTGTTACTATATTGATTGAAACTAATTTTAGTTTCATGTTGTGTATGGGAAAGATTTAATTTCTAAAAATCATAATGCAAAAAATTATCAGACCTTGTCGCTTTTAATACTAGTTTTATTCTTTACCGCTGATTTTGTTTCGTGCACATAATTCTAATTTTGTATTCGTATATGGTAAAGAAAGAACTGTTTAACCATGGTGGAGAATAAAAAAAAAAAATGGTATTCAGCATAGCAATGTAAAGTATATCAAGGAGAGTGTGATTTCCTGAGATAAAGTGTGTGTGTGTTTTTGTAGTCTATTGTGCTTGTGCCCTAATAGATTTCCCATTATTTATTGTTAGACTACTTGCATTTAGATTTTGTAGTTTTGCCAGTCTGAGAGTTCTGTCGCTATTTTCGTAATTAGCGATAATTTGAATTTAAATTTAAGGCAACTTTGGCTCAGGCCGGAATTGATGATGATGTGATCGGTGGAATGAAGAAAATGGGAGGAAACGGGAGAACCTCGAGAAAACCCAGGCACACAGTGTTTATCCACCACAAAATTTACATGGCTGGAGGAGGGTTTGAACCGACGAACCCAAGCAGAGGTGAGCGCTCTAACCGTTGATCCACCGCGGCCCTGTAATTAGCGATAAAGTGCGGATATCCCCTAAGAACGACAAATACAAAATTTTGAAACAGATGTGCCAAATTCAATCTTAAAATGCGAGAACTGCAGGACTCGAATGATCCTTAACACATTGTTTGTTGATCTCTGCATGTTGCGAACTCGAACAATAATGCAATATGTTTTTGCTGCCCCTTAACGTGCTCTATCTAAGATACAGTACTTACAAATTTGAGACAGAGAAATACAAGACATTGCTGATTTTTTTAGCTGAATAGATTCTAGAATGTGTTATTATAAAAAAAAAAGCGTTGCATGTTGATGCAGTTGTTCACGTTTTCCTTGCTTCAACTTTGTGTTAATTCCGTTGTGTTGGTTGCTGTAAAGAAACTGTGTAGATTCGTGCAGATAATACAGAGGTAAACAAATATTTACTCAATTTTCTTTCTTGGAACCTGAGATTTCAGAGAATAACATTTTTCTAAGATGAACAGGACTAAGTATTTCTTGTAATTTAGCTCGTCACAAATAACTTGTTTTGAAGAACTTAGTGTAGTTTCTACATCCTTGAACAAGAACATACAGCTCGCATTACTTACTATAGTGATTTAGAGAATTTGTGGGAACAACATTCAAAAAATATTCACGTTTTAAGTTGGTTTAAGAATGCTTCATACGTATATACTGGATTACTTTTTTTTTTTTTTGTCAGTGGAATTACGTTTTGCATTGCGCAAGCAACCTATCAATAGTACCAAGTATATTATTTTGTTGTTTTGAGGTGAAAAATATACTTCGCAGCTGAAGAATATAAAAATATCGAAGGAAAAAGAACGAAAATGTATCTGCGTATCCACCATTGCATGGACAGAGTTTTATTGCAATCATTTGAAGTTTTGTATATTCTCATCACGATTTTACCTTGGAACGATTTCTGTCCAGCGCGTTTTTATTCTTTTTAAATGCGAATCAAGCTAGGTCGTCCGGCGGGTCGTTCCGCAATTTTTATCGTGACTTGCGTACAAAATAAAGACTGAAACGAAGGGGATATATATCGCTGACGTCAAATGTACATATATATATATGTTATTCAAATAATGGATGTAACTTGTTCCCTTTCTTGATATATTTCGCAACATCTGTTATAGCATACTATTCTTACGAGTAGTTAGTTCTCTGTAATTTCTTTAGGAGAAATGTCTTGAAGCTGTTATCAACATAATTTGTAAACACTTTTCGCACGATAACAATATTGTGCTTATTAATGTTGTAATGGAGAAAGTATTTCTTATGATCCCGTATAGAAAATTGCTTTATATCGATCATTGTTAATTTTGGCAGCAAATGACGATGAGAGGTGGTTAAGTTAGGGACACATCCCATCAGGGTTGTCCAAAGTTTTCATTTATTTTCGTAATACATAATTCGATCATTATTTCTGTAGTTCGCTCTGTTTTATAGCTAGCTAATACATCGTTCAATTCTTATGAGATTTTTTCTTCAGATAAAGGTTGAGACCATGGATTAAAGAAGAGTTCTGTATTCACCCATAGTAGAAACTTCTAGTCCAGGGAAGGATGGGAATTATGTATGTTTATTTTAGTTTCTGGAACATCCAAACCTAACGAACGTGGGCCAGAAGAGATTTTGACTGCCACGAACGATTGACGTGGTTTGCGTTTTGAGAGAGAGAGAGGGGGGGGGGGGGGGTTAAGCCAGCTGTTCTAAATTTAATCGTCACCGTTTGTCACCTTCGGACGTTGCCACGTGAAAGAGTTACCGATGAAGGTGGTGCGGAAATAACATGAAATTAAAATATTAGGAATACTGTAATTAGAAACAAATTGCCCTTGGAAAAAAAAAAGAAGAAATATGCCATTGCTAGTAATTCTAAAGATGTCTAGAAAACGAAATGTTAGAATAAGTATTGGTATATTCTTTAAAAACAGATAATAGTAAATCCAACCTCCCTAATTAAAAAAGGTGTTTTTTAAAAAACGTTTCCGTACTTCGAATCACTGTTTTCTTTGTTTTCATAAAACAGTGTATCAGAAAAGACTACACTGAAACAAAGTTATATAGTACCAAAATCTACAGTGAAATAAAACAAAGTAATATAACAGTGAAAAAGTGATAAAGGAGAAAAATACAGTGAAATAAACCAGAGTAATGTAGCAGAAAAGTTTATAGTGAAATTAAGTATTATAACAGAAAAGTCTACCGGGAAGTAGTATTATAGCAGAAAAGCTTATAGTGAAATCAAAGTAAAATAATATAGCAAAAGTCTACAAGAAAAAAAAAATGTTAGTGAAATAAAATAGTATAGCAGTTCAAGTCTTAGGACGGCCCCTCGTCGCGCGAATCAAACTTAATCATATCATGCTAATAGATAATTGAAGCATATCACCCCTGCCGACACGGCGCTGTGATATTCCGTATTTCTACCACAGATTGGTTGGAGATAAAACGACCGTCTTTCCTGTTAACGATTAGTACAAGTACTCAAAGTGTGTAATCGCTCAAGTCGTTAATCGGCATAACAATGTACTGGGAGTGCGGATACTTTAAAAATACTCTAAAAGAAATGTTGTAGCAGTGAGTTACGTCTACAGGAAGAGAAAGAAAATAGTGAAAATCTCAGGCGATGTTAGTGCGACACTAAATCGAATTGACACTCATTATCACCATAGTGCAAAGTACCAGGAAGATCTAGACCGAAGATTTCAAATTTGAAGTAGATTCCTTGTAATAGATTCCTATGTAGTATGAAATGCTGTGGATTTGTCTCTGCATATGGCGAAAGAGGGATTCACTAGGAGGAAACTTTTTCTGTGGGCCGTTGACCAAAGAAAAAGATATTGATTAAATATTTTGTTGGGAAATCTTCGAAATTTGGACATGGAGGTTTAAAAAACGCAGCTGGATGCAAAATTCATATTAGATGCGCAATGTTGGAGACAATAGAGAGGAAAGAAACCGATTAGGACACTGGATACGTAGATTGAAGCATGCTATTTGAAGGTCTGACAGACGGAGAGAGAGAGAGAGAGAGAGAGAGAGTGAATGAATGAATTCAACCCCTTGGCAATATTTATAAGTCTTTTGGCGTCATGTTTTTATTTTAGAATTCCATAGGGTTCTACTGAAATAGATGATTAGATAAATATGGTGGACAGGTAGGCGTGACAGTGTAAATGTATGGAGAAATTTGATGTAGATGAAACATTTTCGGTTGGAAATAATTCCCTCAGTTGTGAAGAATCCTGGCGTCGCTTTTGGATCTTGCACTGCCATAGGTATATCCCGAATTGAATTGTTTCAGAAACATCTGTTAATAGTTACATTAACGAATTTGTTGTTTTTTTTGCCCAATAGAAACTATTTTTCATTTTTAAAATTTTTTTTTGTAATGTTTATTAAACTGTTGCAAGAAAAGAATTAGCACCCCTTTAGAGTCGTCTTCAGACTCACTTTTCTATCGTTCGTGATCACTTGGTGTAGTTCTTTATAGTAACGAAAAACAGTGGAACGAGGGAGGGGAGTAAATATGTATTTCCCTCTAAGGAGAAAGTCACATATGAAATACATTTTGCTTGTCAAACTTCATAACATCGAAGGTTGGGCTAATTCAGTTGAAAAGTTGATTTGGATAATTTTCAAATTTACAGGTTTAAAAAGAGGTAAAAAAAATTCTTATCTTCGTGTCCTCACCATATAATCTAAAACCAGAGATAGCGTACGTAATATATTGTAGAATAGCACAGGCATATTATTGACGAAGAAATAGCGTGTACAGTTTGAGTTTTTATGAGTTAAACAGTTTTTTTTTTTTCTGTCATACCGTTTGTATTTATGCCTTAGGCCCAAGGAAGATAAAGCCTACGGCAACACAAACCGGATAAATCAAGATTGAAACGAACTGAGAGGGGCAAACTTGTCTCGGAAGAATCTGCCGCTTTCGAAAAATCAGTAACAACAGCGAGGATGTACTAATAGGACAATTAATGGTACTCATGTCGTGTTTCGTTTGTCTACTGGTTGTAAGATCTACTTCAGCAGTAAGTATCTAAGTAATTTGGTTCATCCAGTTTACATGTTTTTGCAAAGGCATTGCACTTTCATAAAGGAAGTTTATTTAGAATTTGGACTCATCCACTGAAAATCCTCCTGCTGTGCGTTTGCGAAAACCAACCAACCAACCGTTTCATATTTACATGAACGTCTTTTGCTTAAACAGAGGAACGACTGTTGCGAGCCCGAAGAAAGACTGCTAAAGCACAATGGGAAGGAAGCAGGATGGAGGAGCGAATGTTTACAGTATGATTCTAAATATAGTATTTGTTGTTTTTATATGTCGTCGTGGTTAGATTTTGTACTATGATGTGTGAGTTTAGCGGTCGTTTAAAGACTCTCTAGTCTTTTTTTTTTAAAGGGTAAAAATTCCATGTGCTTATTGCGTGGTCTCTGGTAGGAAAATAAACAGCATTGCTTTGCTACCGGTGCTATTTTAGTGGTAATTTTGCGTGAATTTTGTGTTAAAAGCAGACGATGTCTTAGTTCGTTAATTGTATTCACTGGATCGCTAGCTTACGTCTCTCGTGTAGTACCCACCGTGTTCCGCACATTCCTGCCACCCTGCTTTGAAATTTGATGTTGTCCTTACTGTGATTACCCCCCAAAAATATCAAACTTCAGCATTTCAGTTTTGTGTCTTTCAATTTCGTATAACCGAGACCGTACCTGAGATCGGGGCAGCAAACAGGTTAAGAAATGTCACCCTTTCTGGGAATAACACGTCCGAGGGAAGCAATCATTTGGAATACTGATTATGCTGTGGGGGTGCATGTAAAAGTTAACCCACCATCCATACGTTACAAATGTAATCTTCATCCTTATCTTTCGGAACAGAAGTAAAGCTGGACTACTTGGTGGATTAGAATTACACATTAACAAACGATGGACCATTGTGACTTCGATTTACATCCTTCATTTTCCAACACACTTACAAATCAACCCTTAAATGTGCACAAATTATTCCAACAGCATATTGAAATACTACTATTTCTACTTCTTATATTTGTACTAACTTCTCATTTGTACCCTTGTCCATGTGCTGCATTCACTCACACTGGCCTGTGCATACTTAATACTGTTATCGTCAAACCTAAGATTCATACTTAATAATACGCGTATAATACAATGATGCGACTAGTTCGGTTTCGGTTACATAAATCACAATTAATACAGCCATTGCCACTTTCACAATGTACCGATTTTTTTTTTTATTTTTTATTTTTTACTAGTCTACTCCCGCATCTAGACCCTATTAGTATTACGTCTATACTAGTCTATTACCGCTACCGGTATTTCCCTACTATTACTATTTTTTTAGTTGTCGAAAATCGTAAGTAATACAATTTCTATCATCGTATCAAATTTGGATTGGAATTGATTTAAAAGCTCTCGCCTTTATGCACTGATTAAATTTAATAACTATATGTTGTTAACATAGAAACGGTGACTTTTAAATGTTTGATATAACATACAATGTATCAAATTTGATTACAATAGATTGTCATCCTCACATGATGCACTAAGTTGTGTCTGTGTTGTTACCACTCATATAATTAATTTTATCTTAACTAATGTGTGTAAGAATTTAGTGTAGATACTACGGAAAAGGACTAATTAGTTTTACATTTTAACCAGTCCAAAAATTCGTATATCGGATATCCGGTATCCATTTGAATGAAGTATGATGATTCAGAAGTCATATATCGGTACAACGGGTATAATTGAGATGAATAGCTATGTGATATCTGCCTGCTAAATTTTTATCTGACTTTTGCCATTCCCTCCCAGTATATCATACATATCAAGTTTGATTGAATCTGTTTAAACATTTTGAAAGTATGCGCGAATGTGTGACCAGTATTTCAGTTTTGTTTTCATGGAAACAGAAACTACCATAAAATTATAGTGGTTGACACATTACATCATGGTACCAAGTTCGGTTCAGTCATTTCTACGTCATGCTTGAATAGGAGTTTAATAATGAGGCTCGTTACTATGAAAACGACAGTTACACTGTATATTCCAATATGGCTAAAGCGTTAGCTCGTATCGAGTTTGAGTACAACCAATTCCACGTAATGGATGTGTCACCATGGAAATATTTGCACATCGTCATCATGGAAACTAATTAGCATGAGAATTTTCAATTTTATTTATGACCTTTAGGCATCTAAGGCACAGGCCGGGATAGGGAAGGGGAAAGGATTCGGGAAGGTGTCGGCCAGGGCCTATGTTGAAGGTGCCAACCCGGCATTTGCCTGGAATGACTGAGGAATCCTGGAAAAGCCTCAGTCAGGATGGTCGGCCGCTGAGATCGAACCCACGACCTCCCGAATGCTACGCCAATGCTCTACCACTGAGCCACGTCGGCTCGAAACTTAGCTTGATTTGTAATTGGCCAAAGGGTAGGATAGTGCGCTATATCAGAATATAATCTGGAAAAGAAATGAAAAGTAGTAATGCAGGTAGCTGGATTGTTAACAATGCAAATTGAAACTTCCTGTTTTGCATAATTATTACTTGAAGAAATTACATGTAACACTGGGACAGTAACTTATATTTAAATGTAAAATTTCATTCATTTTCAAGATCAAGGAGTGGATGGATGGTAACAATTTGTTGCATGTAGGCTGTCAACAATGCGGGCACAATCTTTTCAAGGTCGAATATCACAGCACAGAATCGTTGAATATCTGCTGCCTTGCTTTTCGGTGCAACCAGCACCTGTCAGTGGAATTTTTGTTTTTGTGGTGTGTGTAGTCACCAATGCACAAACATACGCCATTTTTTCCATCTGCCCAAAGTGCCAACGGTGACTCAAGTTGACGAGGTGATGTCAGCAGTACGTGATTTGAGTACGGTGCTCACATTAGCAGCAGCGAACTGTGTGGATGGATTCAGCAAAATCAGCAGCGGCTCGTTTCGTGTCTTGTCATGTGAGTAGTGTTACAGCAGTGGTGATGTCTTCCTTTTGCAACTTTATCGTAAAATTGATGATACAGGGGTTCTCTCTGACTTGAAAAAACAGGAAAATTAAGCTTATAATAAAATACAGGGTAAAAGTAACTGTATTTCCTTCCCTCAAAAAAGGTAAGGAAGTATAAAATGTGGGTTTCGTGCTTTTATAAACACACTTTTTTTTTAATTTGCCTGCATTGGAGCCGCTGGTGCCGCATCTCTAGTCTAAAAGAATAAAAGGTAATTTTAAAACACACTATTATACACTAAAAAGACGAAAATAAAACACAGCGATATTCAATTCACTACTGGATGAGGCCTCTCCCGGAGTGAGTAATTGGTCTACTGCTCCCACACTGACCACGCGTGTTGGGAGAGGAGAGCCGAAGTTCTCAACTGTGATCGCCACTGTCTTTTAATCACAACAGCTCCCCAATTGCATCATGATGCTGGGTGGGCACCTCGCTTTGGAAAAGATCCCTTGACAGAACCCGGGGTGGTCTGTTGAATTATGCTTTCATTTTTAGTCCTATCAGCGTTAACGTTTATAAATTGCTTTTAAAAGTTACTTTGTACTGTTCAGTGCACCTTTTAATAAAAGCGTTCTTTTTTAAATACATTTTTACCAATTTGCCATAATTAGTGTGTGTTGAGTTAGGTACAGTTGTACGTTTCGCAGTTATTCAGATCGCAACATTCAAAATATACACTCAAGAACACACATATCATGTTTAAAAATAAAATTCTTTCTTGAAACAGCAGAACACACACACATTCCATACAGCATGTGGAATTCCGTACACATTGACTACGTTACGTAGCTACCTACAATTACAGTCATTATTGATAAAGTTTAAATGTTCCAGAGCCAATGACAGATACCTTTGGGAGCTTTAGAATGGACGAGAGATGACGCTTTATGTTTACAGTACAAGTGATAACATCAAATGTCCACATTCTAAAGCTGCGCAAAGAATCTTCTGTCAAATCTACAAAATAAATAATTAAATGTGCTATGCTTCTTCGCCAGCAAAGGAATTTGTCCGCTTCACGGACCAGTGGTTAAAAAATGCTGTTCTAGATGTGTTTATGTGCTTTGCTATCGAGCAGTACGTTTCTAGATGTTGGTTTTAAGTAGGGAAATATCGCGTTTAAAACATCTTGCTGGAAATCCTGGCGTTATAATTGTCGTTTGAAAGATAAATGTATAATTCGGATGGTCAGATCGAGTACAGTACAACCTCTGTTACCTGAAATAAAGGGGACGGAGGTCATTTCGGATAACCAAAATTTCGGTTTAAAAAATGTGTATTTTTTCAAACTTTAAAGTGAATAAATTGAAGGCAATGATAAAAATACACTTTTAGATTACGTATATAACAGACTTTTAATAAAACACTATTTTTTTTTTATCTTTTTCGATTTTTTTTTTTTTTTTTTTGCCATTTCGGTTAAACGCCATTTCGGTTAATAGAGGTTTACTGTACCTGAATAGCAGCAGATAGCTATTTACCTAAATTTATCATACCTGGATGACGGATAAAATTCAATAAAATTGGTCCGTACCCAGATATACATTTTTTCTCCTAGCCCTAATAAGTAACTTCTGCTTGTTCGGAAAGAAGGGTGCCAAGAATGAACTTTAAACATATCACCTTCCGTTTTGATTGTCACAATTTATTTTAGTTTGCTGCGCAAGTTGATGTGTAGTGGGACGTTCCTTAGAGAAACGATTGTGCGCAGTTAGCTCCAATGTTCTACAAAGTATATCCAATTGTATTTTTGTTACACTTCTTTATCGTGGTTTAAGAAATCGATTTGATGCGCTGTTTCGTGCGCGGTACATCAAGTATATTTATTGGTTAGTATTGAGCCAATCCTTGAATTTCATAACATGTGCAAACACATCTCCCATGAAAGAAAGACCTGTTTGGTGTAAAGGACCCGTGATAGCAACAGAATGGCTCATAAGTTTTTCTTATTTAAAATAACCAAATTTGCGGCTATATCGAAACCTCATAATGGTTGAAATTTGAAATGCACACGTTACTAAATAGAACGCCACTAATCTCACATAAAAGAGAGCGTTTTTCCTGACACATTTATAGCACTGTATATGTAAATAAGAGCTTTATCACTTTTCGTTTTGTGTTTGTTAGCAATTCCGAATATTTTGAGAACTCCGGACACCATGAGTCGGTAGTTAACGTATGAGTGACTTCGGATCAGCACTGGGGATGCACGCAGGCGAGGTCTTCCTGATTGATGTCTTCCAGAGGTTTCCTTAGTACACTGGGGGAATGTCAGGATGGCACCTTTACTGAAGTCTTTGCCGCTTCTTCCCCAATTTAGTTATTGCCCTTAGATATAACATGTTGAAAACACAACTGCCAGTGCAGCCCCTAAATAAAAAATGAAGAAAATGTTGCTGCATAAAGAGGTGTGTGTGTGTGACTATTTATAACCAGGATGGCGACTTCTCATCCTTATTATGAAAACTTACTGGAATAGCCTCCTTTCCAGTTGATTTGTACCTCAGGATGATATGCATGGACAGTCTTAAAATATTCGTGGAAGGCAGTGCACAACATTCGATATTGGTATACGTTACAGCGTCTTGTTGTCTGCACACTTGGGAAGAAACAAGGCTTTTAAGGAATTCTAGGATAGGAGGGAGGGGGAGTGATGCTCTGAAGAGCGGGATTCTAAGTGCTACACAACGGCGTGTGTTGTATTCAGTGCATTGAACCATATCCCCCCTTTTCCAGAAGTCTCTCTTCCTGTGCGTGGAAACATGCTAATTTTAGACCATGAAATAGTGAGGCAGGGATTTCCAACGAAATCTTAACTGGAGTGTTAGACTGCTTTTCTCTGTCTCACAGTGCTAAAGAAAACATCATATCAAGCTAGAGTAGAATTGGTATGCTTCCTATTAGGGGGACATTCAAAATGTAAAAACTACTGTTCGAGTAGAGTACGATTTCACTTTCTTAATTATAACCGAGAGAATGAAGTCGTAATTACCGTTGTCTCAAAACGAAAATAAATACCTGGCTTACACCTGACTATAGGATATACTGTTCATAGCGTAAGTCTCTCACCGTCTAATAAGGAAATGTAGAAGCCGTGAGCATATTTATTGTGTGCCTACGGTGGATCGGGGATAAAATCCTCATTGCACGTGAAGGACAAATCTTCCGTGGTTACAAAATCCCTTCACTGATAATAAAACACGTAGATGAGTCATTTTAATGTTTGAATATATAAGAAGCAAACCGTTTTACAACTAACCCTTACTAATACCTAAAGAATGTTCTAAGAAATGTTTCTTCGATCAACAAGGAACGAAGTTTGAGGGAGTAATTTCCTGTGTTTATTTATTGCCCAAGGTTAATCGGTCGACGGTCCCCTAACTTGCATTACCTTTGTCATGTAGAGTTTTGAAATGATTTTTTTACCTGAGTAGAACGTCTTACATTTTTATTTGCCAAGGTCAGTGTTTGCCAGACTTTTTAGGTCATAGAACACTTTTTCGTTTAAGGAAATAAATGCGAAACGGAACGTTCATAATCACGCCTCTGAGAACGCGATTATGAACCTACAAACGCCTCGCGGAGACAGTTTGGGAAACACTGGTCTAGGTAGTAACATAATTAATTATAATGCTTCAGTGGCCATGGTCTATAGAAGCTATAAGATGTACCTGATTTACACAATGCATTAGATGATAAACATAAATTTCTAATACTTTCGAGATATTTTAAATACAAACTTCGTAGTTTATTTGTAACATGATTAGGTTTGGTAAAAACATTTGATCAAAATTACGTGTTTAATATTGTTGATACCTGGAATGCATCAACCTTTTTCGTTTGAAAGTGTCCGAACTTTTGACTCGCTCAAAAGTAGCAACTATAATGTAGGATTCCAGAACCGAACCTATCAATTGCGAGAACTGTGTCGATTTGATTCCAATAATGTTCGTCATGATTTCATAATTTTCCTGGACGACGGGACCACCAGCGGGATATTTGTGGTTGTCTGTCAGCTTGTTTTTGGTATTTCGAATATTTGTCGATTTCTCCCGGATGAGACTAGTGTTTGTGTCTTCGGACTTGTTTTTTCTTGCAGGAAATACGTGTTTCATGCAGAGAAGATCAAATTTTAAAAGTAGTCTGTTCGCACGATGATATGTATACAAGACTGTTCTTTTAACTGTCTTAACTGAAGCTTGAAATCAAGCAGGCTGATAAACAGAATGCAGCACAGATCGTGTTCTGTTCTATTCTTCAGCCCCTCCCCTCCATATCCTCGTACCCGCATGAAATCAGCTGAGGAATGATTTCATTCCGGTCGACCGGGACAAGGAAGCAGTTGCGGATGGAACAAAATTCTTCTAATTTGCGAAGTGAGAAAAGAGCAGTAGCAGCAGCTGACCGTCGAGTGCAATCTTTCCGACGAAACGAAACAACGGACGGCCCTTGTCAGGTTTCATAATGCAATGTTGCCAGGGAAGCGTCATGGCTGTGCGGATGTGAATAAACGAAATACCAAACGCTGCACACGTCCTTCTTCGATAATAATATCATCATCATGGGCTACACAGGCATTTATGCCCTAAGTGCATTTCATATCAGTGGGATAACGTCCCCCGGCGAACACGTGGTTAAGGTATATTCTCGCCATTCTCTTGGTGGAACTGATCAAGACTTGAACCTGGTTACCTCCGCAGTACTGTTCCCAAGTTCGCGCCAGGAACCACTGGACCAACGTGTTGGGAAACAGAGTGGGGGCAAGGTGTATATAGGTGTAAAAAATCACTTTCGGGGCAAAGGAACTACTCTACTATGCTTTGCACTCCACTAATTTCATAGCTTCACAAGTCACAATAATGGTATTGTAAACCACTCGCGTACACTGTGTATCGGTTTGTAGAGATAATGAATGATTTTCGAACATAATTATTCTGTAATCTTTGCTGATCCGAAATGTCATTTAATCATTGAATCACACAAGTCTGCGTATCCTTAAAATGAAGATTCTTTATAATTATATGATTACTGTTAAATCAATTTTAATTCTATGCACTCTTATATATCTTTCTTAGGGTGGTATTACACTGTCGAACTTGCTGATCAACTTCCTCGGCCGAGCCTGCTCGACGAGCAAACTTGACAGTGTAAAGCGCCTTCTCTGGTCGAGTTTCCTGACGAGCTTGGTCAGTGGCGGCGAGATGCGGCGGTAGCCCTCCAAATTAATATCACCCCCCTCTGTTGCCCGCCCAAACTATTACTCTAACTATTGTAAGATCAGCCATAATTTTCATCTGAAATTAAAAATTAAGAACAATGTTCAATTAATTTGTTAATGAATTTGGCTCCTGTCTATTTTGAATGTATTGTGTTTGAGGCTAATCAAAGCTGAAAGTAACAGAGCGCAAAAGATTTCCAATTTATTGTACCAATGTTTGCTGGTATTGAAGTGACCAGATAAATGTGTTTTTGCATATTGCATTGCTGTGAAATGTATACTGCATCTCCTATGATATTGTTGACCCTTCACAAGATAATAACAGAAAGAATTGACAAAAGAAATTAGAAGCTCGGTTTCTTCTGATTTCAACTACATGTTCTTTTTTCACTTATTTTGTGTTACTTCAGGAAATACATTTAGTAACAGTTTCCAAAGAACAGAATGAAGTTTGTCTACAGCTTGTATACAGATTGAATCTTTACTGTCAACCGTTAGAGGCCTCAGAGCAAATAATTCGAAAACTGAATAAATAAATTAATAAATTTCAGAACGCTACTGCATCATTCAAAGGAATTTTCAGTTTAAACCCCCACTAACATGTGTGTTACCTTAGTAAATTGCCAAAGATATAGGCTCACTACAACAGAACAGCAATTATAAAATCGTACTTAAGAAACAGAACTGGAGACAAGTAGTTGCATTGTTTGTGTTAAGGTTGATGTAAATCAAAGATCTCCATGAAAAGATGGCAGCACTATCTCCGTATATGTCTAATGTATTTTTATCGTTGCACGAAATTTCAATGGTGCTTCTACAAATTCAAGCCTAGAGTTCAAACTTTCAGCGAAGAAAGTTCATAACAAGTTCGAGTTCTATCCGTGCCGTTTTTTATTTTATTTTTGGTTCATTGTTGAAATAGCTTCATTGTTATAGGTTTGGATATCCATAACAGTGAAGCGATTTCAACAATGAACAAGAAAATAAAAAAATCGGCACAGATAGAACTCCTGAATCGGTTATGAACTTTCTTCCCTGAAAGTTTGAACTTTCTAGGCTTGAATTTGTAGGAGCACCATTGAAATTTGGTGCAACGATAAAAAATACATTAGACGTATACGGAGATTGTGCTGCCATCTTTTGTTGGAGATCGTTGCTTTACACTAACCTAAGTATTGTTAAATATGCTTCACATTCTGTGGATATGAATGAAGATTGTGGTTGATCGTTTGCTGCTACCCACGCGAATAGGAAACTAATGCTCTAGTATTTTCTGAATTTAAGCCTAATGTGTTTGTCTTTACGGGCCTAGTGTTACTCTAGTGTTTTATGACAAGTTCGATAGTGTAATAGCGCGAATTGGACTCGAGCTTCCTCGACAGGAAGCTCGTCGAGCCAACTGTTGAGCAGGGACTAAGGGACCTTTATTGTGATTCAGAAAGAGCTTAGCATGTTTCCATTAACCACATGGTATGTGTCAAAAGATCTCCATGTGGCTTGCGAACCGCTGTTTTCACTAACCTTATTAATGAATATAACAAAAATAACTACTGGCGTGACAGGCCGATAGACCCTGAGCCTGCCCCAACGCCATCTGTCCGCGTTTGGTGGAACTGCGTCCACCTGGGTGACGACTGTGTGGTAAGCACTGCGCGCTCCTAACCACGAACAGGGGTATCAGGGGCTTTCTAGACCGATGTTAATGAATATACTATAATAATAAAAGTATTTCTTAAGGGACGAAGAAATATTAAGTGGGGGAGGGGGAAGGTACACCGTTTAAAAGTCCGTGTTTTTTAAGTGAAAGTAATCCATGCGAGAAACTCACATCCATGCCCTCTCCCCTGCATAGACATGGATAATTTCGTGATACCACAAGAGCTGTTGAGGGGATCGAGGGGAAACTGTCTGCGGTCTCCTATATTGTGTTCTCGTTTTTCTAAAAAGTGTGATCAGAGTGACGTAATAATTCCGTGGTTAACCATAGAATATCAGATACAAAATACAGCATTTGAAATAGAACCCCTTGTAAATACAATATATTTAATAATTCTCTATTATGGAAATGTTTGAATGACAATTTTAATAAATTTTATTTGCGCAAGCTATTATTTAACTTGTAAAAAAAAAAAAGTGAAAAGAAACTGAAAAAAAATAATAAAAAAATAATAATAAAACCAATTTACTTTCCATTTAAATGTAAATGGGAGCAAGTAGTGTGTGTTACCTACTTCAGATGATTTCTCCATTCAATTTACAAAATTGCAATCTTTCCTTCTGTAAATGTTACTTAATTTCCAATTCGTCGTTGAATTTTATTTGCACCACAGAGCTAACACGGTACAATTTGTCGTGTCTAGATTTGATTTTAGTGGCGTCTTGAATATAATTCTAACATGAATTTCCTCGTTTATATCAAATTCAGAAACTTTTTTCTAATATCCCGTAATTATCCTAGACTTTGTATTATAATAATGTCCTTGTTAAAAACTAAAATGGGTGTTGCATATATCGCCATCCCCTGCTGGGAGAACCCTTTAAATCTGTCATCCATTTATTTCATGTAAAATGCTTGATGTCATCACTTTCGCTTGTATGTCTTCGTCTTCTAGGTTCATATTCCATGTGTTCGTTCAGTTATACGTCCCGCCCATTTCCATTTTTGCATTCATAATCTCATCATCTACTTTCGTTTAAGAAACAATCCATTCAACTTGTAGTTCCTCCGAGTTATTCCTAGCATACATATTTCCATTGCTACATGTATATAAAGTAATAAATGCTGGTCATTTGTCTTTTGGAACACTTTTTTGCATTGTCATACACAACTTAAGAAACTACGTCTCCAGAGTGTAACAAGAATAAGTTAATGAAAAAAAAAAACAGTTACGTACCCTGCCCTGAGCTTATCTTAAACGATTGCATATTCGTTTTTGTAAATAATAATAATATACTGTTCTTCGATCAAATAATCACAATATATTGGAATTGAACAATAAGAACGGTGGTTAAAGGATAATTAAAGCCAGGTTCATTCACATTCTAAACTGAAAGTTGATCAGGGTAGTGTTTAAGGATCTGATGTAGTCTAAAATTGGCTTTCCATTTGAAGTTTATTTCAATCCAAGGTTACGTTTCATTCTGTCAGCTTATAGGATTCCAACATGTTTATAAACATATCGCCTAGTGCTTTATGTGACACTCGTGTGTGATTTTTTATTTTGGTTTTCTGTTTTAAATAATAATAATAATAAAAGGCTAGAACAGCTTGATATGAACATATCTGAATAATGCTGTCGTTTTTGTCATTTACGCTATCGGAACCCTCTTCACTTCCTTTCTTACGTCATCATCTGTATTATCAACAGATACTCTGTCTAGTGTTGCAGTACAAAATAAAGCCTACAGATTTATTGTGGATTTCTACGTGAATTTTAATTCTGGAATGTTTTTACACATTACTTCTTGACATGGAGAAGAATGGAAGTACCAACCAGATACAGATGCAAAATGAAATACCTGAGAGACGAATAAGACAATAAAGATTAGAAATAAAAATGTTAGGGTATTGACTACGCTGAGATTGTATGCTGAGGGATGCAATTGTGAAGGTAGGTTGAGAGGGAGGGGAAGAGAAAGAAGACGAATCCAACTCCTGGACAGTATTAAGGAAGATCAATCGTAGTTGAGTTTAAAAAGCGCAAGATCGGGATGATCTTAGCTTTCCGTGAAGGACGTGCAGGTTTCGCCAGAACACTAATTATTATGATGCCCATTACATTGGAATTTGCATGCGTGCGGGGGTATTGAGATGCGGGTGACATCTAACGGTGGAAAAACAAAAGACTAAGAAGGATATTTAGCACGTCTGCGAATAAATGTTTCCCATGGGAAATGAATATGTGATAGTCGTGACCATCCATGGACATCAAGATCGTTGTTGTATTGGTTGGGTGCTGTCGGTTATTGACCTGTTATAAGCATTGTTTCCTGATTAGAATTCAATGAACGTTATTTATCTTCAATGTGTATAATGGGATTTCCACTTATTTCACGCCAGAATGTTCTTTTTGTTATCCTTCATAATTTGTGGTGACAGACATATAATACAGTTGACAACAAAAGCTGCAATTGTCTTCCATTCATAACAGGTGTTACGGAAATCTGAAAAAAGAAAAAAAAAATCTTCTGCTCCCCAAGTATAGCTCCAAGGAATTTCCTTACCGCGTGGTTTCCCGATCAAGTGCAAGTGGCAACGTCGCATTTCAGTCTGCTCAAGGTAGTGAAATGAAGCTGGTGCATGCGACGTTGCCTGGTCATGCGAATAGCTTCCGCGCCAGAGACTAAAAGTGGGGGGAATTTTGTTACATTTCTATATACACGAGTACTTATAGGCCTAATATAGTGTTGCTAGGATATTATAAACAGGAACTTATTTCTGAAGACGCGTCAATCTCTTTTCATGAGATTAGCTCTCAAAAGTTTTACAGATGTTACACCCCTGATACACGCTACGATTTGCTTCAGACATGTCGGAAGGATTTTTGCAGGAAGGAAATCGGAAAGAGTAGTGGAGCATTGCTTTAAATGGGGCTTTGTACACGTTCAGACAAAGAGTTCTTCAGGTTTTTTGTCGGACAGCTGCCTGAAGACTCCACTGGGCTTTCCGATTGTCTGAAGGCGGATCATGTTGCAGTGGCAATGCAAAAGCAATGAGCGCGTGCATACATTCAGGTTTGTATCAGACAACGTCGGTCCGGTTTCAGTGTCTCCATCCCACTGTTCTATAATTAAATGTCCTCTTTCATTGCATTACCTACTGTTTTACTGTTAATTTTCTTCCTTAAATACCATAAACTTTCCTATTATTAAAAGAGAATATAAAAATATATCGTGATGTACTCCTTAACATAGAAATATTAACAGTTTATGTGTGATGTATAATGTGATAAGTGTTGATTTCCGTACTTGTCTCCCCAGCCCCTCATTCTTGCTTCTTGTTTCAACTTTTGCCACAAGACGTCCTTTTTTCGCTTGTGCAAAAGAATTATTGGGTAGCCATGATTCATTGAATACTGAGGACTGCAAGTACGCTGTAACCCGATCTCGTGGAAGACAAAACAAAAATAGTTAGACTTGCAGACAAAATCTTATGTGGACAACAGCACACAAAAAGAATTCTCTCAGTATCGCACAGTCATTTGTTTGCGATAGAGACTTTAACCAAAGAAGTGCAACGATTACTTTAACCCAACGAGTGAATTCTGTCTTCAGGTTTCTGTCCGATATGTCGGAAACATGCGGATAATGTTGTGTTGATGAGGAAAGGGAGAGAGACAGAGAAAGAGAGAGAGAGAGAGAAAGAAAGAAAGAAATATAGTTTATACCCTTGGCTTATACAGTGTGTTCCATAACTCATGTTCTTCTTTTCTTTTTAATTTTGGAATAGAATGAATCCATGCTTTTCTCTGTAATTTTGCTAGCACGTGAGGATGGGATGGGTGGATGAGTATGTAAAATTGAATAAGATTAATTACAGATACATTGGACCCAGGGCCGGATTTATATGTCTAGGCGCCCTAGACACATGACTTCCAGTGCCCCCGTCCCTCCATCCTCACCACTTCCATCCTCCGTCTTCTAGCCATGAATAATAATAACGAGATAATAATTATTTTACTCTGGTAATTTGTTATTTACAAAGTACGTTTAAATAATATTATAATAATAAAATAATTTCATTAAAATACATTGAGCAATTTTAATTAAATTTTTGTAGGCTAGTTGTTGAAAATATGTTAATTACACTGAACAAGAATGTAATACAAACTATTTTTTCAATTTTATTATTTAGGCCTACAATATTGTTATTACATTTTGTTCATGACTTTTATGCAGTTTTAAGAAGAACCCTAGCTTCAGCCATTTTTGGATTCTACTTTTTCGAACATCACAAATGGCACATTGCAGTTTAGTGATAGATTTACAATTTTAACAATTAAAAATTCTAAAATTTCTTAAATACCTTTATAAAGTTTTTAAGGAGAAAAAAATCTAAAAATTAACAATTCCAATCACAATACAAAACACTAAAATTTCCTAAATACATTTATAAAGTTTAAAATATCTAAAAATTACAGTTACATTACAAAACACTTATATCATATAAGGACATACAAAAACACTTTAAAGTAAATTAAAGAATGGTAACTTCATCATATTTTCTCCTCGCTATTTAGCATTTATTGATTCATCCCCTTTTCCACTTCTCTTTGTGTAGGAAAAAAGAAACGTAGATTTACAGAATTGAACCGTGCTATGTATCGGTCCACCCGCCAATACGCCGCCCCTAAGAACTAGGAAGTTCAAAGTTAAATAAATCTCTAGGAATAGACAAAAGCGACACTACAAACTCATTAGCTTCGTTGAGTAGCTCTTTGAATTTTAAACACCATTTCCGGGAATATTCATCTCCTGAAGGTATAAAGTCAAGTTAGGGAGGAAATGTTTCTTCTGTCATAAATGACACGTTAAGATATTCTTAAAATTTGTAAGGTCTCTAAATCCATCTTTGGATCAGACTAGGATAGGGTTTGGGAGGGTAGCGACCGGTACCTTAGTTAAGGTACCATTCTGACGTTTATCTCGTGAAACTGAAGGAAACTAAAGGGAAATGCCAGTCAGTGGATGATTGACAGCCGGATTCGAACGGTACCTACCCATTGCGGACCCGAAAAGACCCTTTAGTTTTCCTCATATACAAAAATTTCCGTAAATTACGCCTTCATGTATACTTAACACAAAGTATCTCTTGCCCATTAGCAAAGGTATCAATGACAGCGACGCCCTATATGTAACGTAGACTTAAAAAATAAAAAAGCTTATAGACATACTTTTCTTAAACAATTCCTACTAAAAAGTAAAAAAAATAATGTTTATGCATGACTAAAAAGAAAAGCATGGGGCGCTATCTCATATACAGTCACTTCATAAATTCTTCAATTGG